>JAQZBX010096148.1:0-11834 GCA_029593785.1 Cabassous unicinctus
CTGATTCCAACTTTTGGCAATTGTGAACAATGCCGCTATGAACATTGGTGTGCATATATCTGTTCATGTCTTTGCTTTCAATTCTTCTGTGTATATACCCAGGAGTGGAATTGTTGGATCATATGGAAGATCTATTGTTAGTTTTCTGAGGAATCACCAAACTGTCCTCCACAGTGGTTGAACCATTCCACCATCCCACCAGCAGTGGATGAGTGTTCCTATTCCTCCACATCCTCTCCAACACATATTCTGCTATTTTTTTAATAGCTGCCATTCTGATGGGTGTAAGATGGTATCTCATTGTGGTTTTGATTTGCATTTCCCTAACAGCTAGCGATGTGGAGCATTTTTTCATGTGCTTTTAACCATTTGTATTTCTTCCTTAGGGAAGTGTCTTTTCAGGTCACTTGCCCATTTTTTAAATGGGTTGTTTGTCTTTTTATTTTCAAGGTGTAGGATTTCTTTATATATGCAGAATATTAGGCTCTTATCAGATATATGATTGCCAAATATTTTCTCCCATTGGGTAGGCTGCCTTTTTATTTTCTTAATAACATCCTTTGAGGTGCAGAAGTTTTTAATTTTGATGAAATCCCATTTATCTATTTTTTCTCTTGCTGCTCATTCTTTGGCTGTGTAGTTCATGAAACCATTTCCTTTTACAAGGTCTTGTAGATGCTTCCCTACATTATCTTCCAAGGTCTTTATGGTTTTGGCTCTTATATTTAGATCTGTATGTTTTAAAGTCAGGTAGTGTGATACCTCCAACTTCATTTTTCTTTTTCAATATGTCTTTGGCTATTCAGGGCCTCTTACACTTCCAAAAAATTTTGTAGTTAGTTTTTCCAATTCCTTAAAAAATACAGTCTTGATTTTTATTTGGATTGCATTAAATCTGTAGATTAGTTTGGGTAGGATAGACATCTTGATGATGTTTAGTCTTCCTATTCATGAACAGGGAATATTCTTCCATTTATTTAAGTCTTCTTTGATTTCTGTTAACAGTGTTGTATAGTTTTCTGTATATAAGTCCTCTACATCTTTAGTTAAATTTATTCCTACGTATTTGATTCTTTTAGCTACTCTTGTAAATCGTATTTCTTTCTAGATTTCCTCCTCAGATTGCTCATTATTGGTGTAAAGAAATGCTACTGATTTTTGAGCATTGATCTTATAGGCTGCAATATTACTAAACTCCTTTATAAGTTTTGAAGCTTTGTTGTAGATTTCTCAAGGCTTTCTACATATAGGATCATGTTGTCTGCAAATAATGAAATTTTTGCTTTTTCTTTTCGAATTTGGATGCCTTTTATATCTTTTTCTTGCCTCAGTGCTCAAGGAAGTACTTCTAAGAAAATGTTAAATAAGAGTGGTGATAATGGCCATCTTTGTTTTGTTCCCAATTTCAGAAGGAAGGCTTTCAGGATTTCACCATTGAAGATGATGTTAGCTTTGTGTTTTTCATATATACCCTTTATGATGTTCAGAAAGTTTCCTTCTATTCCTATATTTTACAGTGTTTTTTTCAGGAAAGTCTGTTGTATTTTGTCAAACGCTTTTTCTGCATCTATAGAGATGATCATGTGATTTTTTTCTTCCAATCTCTTGATGTGGTGTAATACATTGATTGATTTTCTTATGTTGAACCATCCTTGCATACCCAGGATGAAACCCACTTGGTCATGGTGTGTAAATCTTTTGATATTTTATTGAATGTGATTAGCAAGTATTTTGCTTGGATTTTAGCATCTAGGTTCATTAGAAAAATTTGTCTGTAATTTTCCTTTCTTGTGATATCTTTGGCTTTGGTAGTGGGGTAGAGTTGGCATCATAGAATGAGTTGGGCAATGTTCCTTCTACTTCTATTTTTTGGAAGAGCTTAAGCAGGATTGGTGTTAGCTCTTTCCAGAATGTTTGGTAGAATTCAGCTGTGAAGTCATCTGGTCCTGGGTTCTTCTTAGTTGTGAGGTTTTTGATGACTGAGAATATCTCTTTACATGTAATTGGACTCTTGAGTTCATCACATTCTTCTTTCATCAATGTAGGCTGCTTGTGAGTTTCTAGGAATTTATCCATTTCCTCTTAATTATCATTCTTGTTAGCATATAATTTTTCAAAGTATCCTCTTTTGATACTGTTCATTTCTGTGTTGTCAGTATTTATATTCCCTTCCTCATACTTTATTTTGTGTATTTGCATCTGTTCTCTCTTTTTCTTTGCTAGTCTGGCTAAGGGCTTGTCAATTTTATTGATTTACTCAAAGAGCCAGCTTTTGGATTTGTTTATTCTTTCTAGTGCTTTCTTATTTTCTTTTCATTTAGTTCTTCTCTAATCTTTGTTATTTCCTTCTTTCTTCTTCCTTTGGGGTTAGTTTCTTGTTGTTTTCCAATTCCTCCAGGTGTGCAGTTAGTTATTCAATTTTAGCTCTTTCTTCTTTTTTAATGTATACATTTATGGCTATGTATTTCCCTCTCAGTACAGCTTTGGCTGTATCCCAAAAGTTTTGGTATGTTGTGTTGTAATTTTCATTCATTTCAAGGTAGTTACTCATTTCTTTTTATAATTCCTCCTTGACCCACTGTCTAAGAATGTGTTGTTTAGCTTCCATATCTTTGAGCCTAAACTTGTTCTCTATCCCTTAGTGATTTCCAATTTCATTCCATTGTGGTCAGAGAAATTACTTTGTATAATCTCAATCTTTCTGAATTCATTGAAAGTTGTTTTGTGGTGTAACATGTGGTCTACCTTCGAGTATGATCCATGTGCACTTGAGAAGAATATATATCCCACTGTATTTGGGTGTAGCATTCTGTATTCTGTGTAGAGGTCCAGGTCCTCTAATGTATTATTCAGAGTCTGTTTCTTTATTGATTTTCTGTCTAGATCTTCTGTCTAATGGTGATAATGGTGTATTAACATCCCCCACTATAATTGTAGAGGCATTTATGTATCCACTTAGTTTTCCCAGTGTTTGCCTCATGTATTTTGAGGCACCCTGATTAGGTGCATAAATGTTTATGATTGGTCTCTCATCTGGAAAGATTACCCATTTTACTAATATATATTGTCCATCTTTGTCTCTTACAATAGTTTTGCATTTAAAGTCTATTTTGTCTGATATTAGGATAGCTACTCCTGCCCTTTTTTTGGTTATTATTTGCTTGTAAAATTGTTTTCCAGCCATTCACTTTCAGCTTCCTTGAATCCCTGGGTCTATGGTGAGTTCCTTGTAGACAGCAGATAGATGGACCATATTTCCTTATCCATTCTGCCAATCTGTGTCTCTTGACTGGTGAGTTTAATCCATTAACATTCAATATTATTACTCTCAATGAATTTCTTACATCAGCCATATTTTCTTTGGCTTTATGTGTGTCATATGTTGTTTTTATTTTTCTTTTTGTCTTTTTAGTTATTCTTACACTCTTCTCCAAGTCTCTTTCTCCTGTTTTTTCCTTTCATCCTGTAGAACTTCCTTTAGTATTTCTTGAAGTGTAGGTTTCTTATTGGCATAGTCTCTTAATTTCTGTTTATTTGTGAGCATTTGATCTCTCCATTATTTTTGAATGGCAGATTTGCTGGATAGAGAATTCATGACTGGAAGTTTTTTTTTTTTTTTATTCCTTGACTATGTCATACCACTCTCTTCTTGCCTCCATGGTTTCAGATGAGAAATCAGCACTTAATCTTATTGCACTTCCCTTGTATGTGATGATTCTCTTTTCTTTTGCTGCCTTGAGTGTTTTCTCCTTATCTTGAGCATTGGACATTTTGATAATTATATGTCTTGGAGTAGGTCATTGGGATTAATACTCTTTGGGGTGTGCTATGTTTCCTGGACATGTACTTCCATCTCCTTCAACAGGGTTGCTATGTTTTCTGTCATTATTTCCTTCAACACTCCTTCTGTTCCCTTTCCCTTTTCTTCTCCTGGGATGCCTATACTGTGCATATTTGTGAATTTTGTGTTGTTGGTTAAATCCCTATGTCCCTTCTTGATTTTTCCTATCTTATTATCTATCTGTTGTACTATCTGTTTGATTTCAGATGTACTGTCTTCCACATTGCTAATTCTTTCTTCTGCCTATTCAAATGTGCTGTTATGTGAACCCAGCGTCTATTTTCATGGATTGTGCCATTCATCACCATCATATTTGTTATCTTTTTATGTATGTTTACCATTTCTTCAGTGTGTTCTACCAGTGTCTTCTTAATATCTTTAATCTCTTCCTTCACTTCATTAACTTGGTCTATTATATTTGTTTTGACAGCTTTGATTATTTGTTTGATGTTCTGCATCTCTTCCTTGTTTTTATCTTGTTTAGTTGTCTGTTCCATGTCAGACCAATAACATACTGTTTCTCAGTATGGTTTCTAATTATTTTTTTGTCCTCTGGTCATCATTTTATCTTGATGGGTTTGGTCAGTTGATTATTTTCTCTCTCTGCTGTAGAATTTTATTTATCTGGTGGTTCTGTGTGTTTGTTAAGTTTTCTCTTTGACACATTGTTCTTGATCTATTTCCTTGCTGTTTTCTATGTTCCCTTGAAGGAAAAAGATTAAGGCCAAAGGAATCAAAAGATGTAAGAAAGGAAAAAGGATAATAGTAATATTGATAAAAGTTAGAAGAAGGGCCATATAAGACTTAGTAAAGTGAATATTTAACTCCTGTAGGCAGTGTAGAGTAATAGGGAAAGAAAGTAGAGAACCTAAAAAGGAATAGTAAACCCAAAAAAGAAAAATATATAGAATGATTTAAAGGGCCAGAATGATGAGGAGAGAGAGAAAGAGTAAAGAAAGTGCTGAAAGGAAAAAGTTAATTTAAAAAAAATCCCAACAGAATAGACAAGATCGAAGTTGAGACCCATGAAGTTAAGAACTAATGAAAAAAGGTGGAATATAAGAACCACAACAGAAAGCAGAAGGTAGAAAGATGAAGGAAGGAAAATAGATAGCATTGGTAGACAAAATCAATATACACAGAGAATGGGAAATCATGGAATAAGAAGGACAGCAATGGAGAAACATGCAGCAGTACCTAATTTTTAAAAGGGGGGTGTGGAGGAAAGAGGGAAGAAGAGCAAGAAACAAACAAGGAAACAAACACACAAGCAAGCAGACAAATAAAGCTAAGGAAGTACAGCTTTCCTTCTTGGGCCCTCGTAGAGCCTCTCACCCTGCCTGTGTTCTTCAGTACATTACCATGCAGGCTTCTCTGCAGGTTTGGAGGCAGATAATAGTGAGTAAACTAATTTTTAAAAATTTTAAGAAAACTTTTTAAATTTTTTTCTGGAGAAAGAAACCAAAAGAAGGCCTCTTCTAGACCACCCCCTCTGCCAAGGGAACCCTAAATAGGCTCATTGAAAGTTATCAAACATTTCCCACAGACTGATGCCCCCAGGGGAATTGAAACTCTGATACTCCTCAGTGCAGAACTATAAAATTGGCTGACTCCACCCCCTCCCAAACCAATTTTCCATATCCCAGTGCCACTAAGTAAATCAGGCTTCCTCATCAGATTTGCCTCTCCCCTCAGCCCAGGACCACTTCAAGCCAGCTGCTGTGCTCCCCAAAGCTGCAAGCAGGTCTAGGCAGCCAAATCCACAGAAAGGAAACCCCTCTCCACCCTCTGCCAGAACCTTCCCATTCTCAGAGAGTGCTCCTTTTAATCAGGTTGCCAGAGTGAGTGAGGGCTCTCCATAGCCCTTTGCCCTGAGTGTGGGGCATAGCTGTCCATGTCCACAATTTCCAGCTTGCGAAAAACTCATGATTTTATCTAGAGCATTCCAGCTCCCTCCAGATTGATGTCCCTAAGGTTCTTGCTCCATGGGCTCCCAGAACAGAACACTTGGGCAGGATCCTGTCCCCAATCAGCCATCCTCTGCAAGAGAGATGGTGAGTGCCCACCTAAACTTATGCCATCTTGCCTTGTCTCTCTCCCATATGTTTTGAAATATTGTGTTGTCATTTTCATTCATTTCAAGGCAGTTACTAATTTCTTTTGCAATTTTTTTCTTGACCCACTGATTGCCTAAGAGTGTGTTGTATAAAAACAGAAAAATTACAAGCGCTGGAGAGGATATGGAGAAATAGGAACACTCTTTCACATTAATGGGAATCCAGAATGGTGCAGCCATTGTGGAAGTAATGTTGGCAATACCTCAAGAAGCTGAGTATAGAACTGCTGTATGACCCAGCAGTCCCATTATTAGGAACATATTCAGAAGAACTGAGAACAAGGACATGACCTAACTTTTGCACACTCTGGTTAACAGTAAAAATATGTTAACCATGAACTCTATCAAGTGCATCACACTATTACAGGGTGTTAATAATTGGGTGAATTGTGGAAAAATACACCAAATGTGAAATGTGGGCTATAGTTTGTGTTAATATTTTGACAGTGCTATTTCAAAGTTTGTAGCAAATATTTCACACCAATGCAAGGTGTTGGTGAAGTGATGTCTGGAAGCTCTGTATTATAAGTAGGTTTTTTTTGTAAGTGCATGACTTTTGCTCCAAAATTGTTGTTTATGTCTGTTCACAAATGAATAATTTACTTAAATGAAATTTTATTTAAAAAAAGTAAATAACATATGTGTAGGCAATATGCATTTTTCTGAGCTTTCTGGAAGCTCATGCAAATTGTGTCAGGTGTGTGCAGGAGGGTCATGTTGCTCAGGGAGGAGAGATGATTCCTGCAGAGACCTGGCTGTGAGTGACTGTTCTGTGTCTGAACTCAGATGTGCTTTTCAGGAACTAGCTCCACTTTCTCAGCAAAGAGACAGCAACCATCCCAAGCTTCACCCTGATAAGGTGCACAGAGTTGCACCCCAAATGTGTACTGTTCTCCTTGTAAATGACTGAAGTATCACCTGAGCTCTGAAGACCTTCAGATCATGAAAAATGCTATCCCACTTCTGCATACCTTCCTTACAGCCTCTCACTATAGTTTCTTTCTTCTGCAGGAGGTGAGTTGCCCTTTCTTGCCAGGTGCTCCTATACAACTATAGTCCTTCAATATGGAGGCCTTGGCACCACCCCCCAAGGAGACCCTCCCTGGGGATTTGGCCCTGGAGAGAATCCTGTTTCTAATCCTGCTGATTGGGGACAGCTCCATTGTTTTCAGGTACCTTCCATGAGAGTCAGAATCCCCAGAACTCAGGGTCAACATTGGAGCCAACAAGAATCTGGAGGAAGGACAGGTCATACGGATGGTGTGAATCCACCAGCAGGACCTCCTGTAGAAGATCAAAGAAGACACATCTACAAGCTTGGCAGTGTTGTTGTGGTGTCATACAGGTGAAAACATCTCTGAAGCTGTTGTTGGATAACTGGTAGTGGGTAGTACCTGGGTAGTGTGGTACAAGTGATGAGAGCCTGATAAAAGCAAGTCATAGGGAACATAGTCTCTGCTGTTGATGGCTCTATGGAGAGGCCATTGTCATCTCCAGTGATGAACACATGGGTTGAAGCATTTGTCATCTGTGGTTGCTAGTTTTCTGGAGAGGGTCCTTCACAGGTGGCTATCCACTTGGGAAAGGTGAGGGCCAGAGGGTCTTGGCTAGTAGTATAAACCTGGGCCACAAGGGTCAGGATTCATTTTAATCAAACCTCCAGCTACTAGATTCACACATCTCTGTCAGGGTATTATGAGGTTTGTCAAGTATAGCCCTCTCTTGTAGGTACCATTTCCATTTTATCACTGAGGTCTTTATTGACCTTGCAGAACTTATGCTGGGAATTATCTCTTACCCATGTTATTATGGGAATCCACATAAACAAAGTGACTGGTGGTGGCCCTGTAAACAAATCCATCTCTATAACGTACCAATAAGCAGCCAGGAGCTGACCTTTCTAATGGAGCTTATTGGGCAGCACACAAGGGAGCCTCTTAACCCCCAAACCCATAGGGAGCTATTGTTTACCATCCTAATTCCAAGGAATCCAAGATGCATATGAGGAGGTATCCAAGGTCTCTAATCTAAAACCTGCACATGCAGGGACAAGAGACATGGCTTGGAAAATGGCCTGCTGTGTCAATTCTAAGATACATTGCTGGTCTTTTTCCAGTGTAAAGCAGAAAATGTGTTTAGAATTTTGTACTTGAGTTGTAATGAGAGTGACTGTGTATTTTCACTGGCTAAAATATGTTTATCCAATCAACCACAGCAAAGTAATTGCCTGCAATCCTTTTCTATTAATTAGAAGAATTTGGTAAAATGGGTGTTATGGGCTAGTCTTGTGCACTGAGGTTGGTGTTTTGAGGGTTAACTGCTCTTCATTTGTGCTGGCTTTAAGATTAGACTAGGAGATGCAAATAATTGTACACAATTTCATCATGAGATACAAGCTGAGAGGTGTAGTGGAAGATAAGTTTAGAGAGTTTAGACAGGAACCAGATCATGCAGTTATTTTATAGCTGGCCAAGGAGTCTATATTTTATGGACAATGTGGAAGCTTGAGATGCTTTTAAGTCAGGGAAGAGGTTTGTGAGATTTCCTTTGGGAAAAATTTATGTAGCTATGTAGAAGAAGAATTAGAGGGTAAAAAAAACTAAAGGCAAAGGGACCAAGATGGAGGCTGTTGCATTAGTTCAAATTAAAGCAAAATAACATAGGCATTATTGATGCAGAGGAAGAAAGACCAGAGCAGGGTGTTATATTAAATAGAGATATAGGTGGTGAAAATACTCAATGGAACAACTGGATGTGGGGATGAAGGACAAAGAAGTATCTGGGGTTATTCTCGTATTTGGGATTTTGGCAACTGAGTTGTATATTCATTGAGGTCCAGAAGATAGCAAGAGAAACAGGTTTACAAGAAACAAAGTTTCTAAATCTAAATTAGAAACTGAGGTGAAGATATTCAATGAGCCACTAGTTATATGCCTGATAAATTTTCAAAATATTTCCAGGCTGGGGCTTTCACTCTTTATGTGGTAAGAAAAGTCATGATTGTGCAGGGGATGGGTAATGGGAAAAGTGAATAGAGTGAGAATAAGAGGATAATGGACAGAACCTGATGGAACACCACCCTCTATCAGGCTGAAGGAAGAAATCTGGAAAACAATCTGAGAAGGAAGGGACATAGAGGTTGCAGGAGAAATTAGAAGAAAGTAGGAGCAAAGGGAGGGGAGAATGTTAAAAGAAGGAAGTAGTCAATAGTGCAAATAAATTAAAAGCAGCACAGAAAACTGTGTTTTTTTCTACGTAGGTAGCCATCCTGGATGACTACAGGTGGAGTAGTTCCAGTTTTGTTTTCTTTATTCATCTTCCACTGGCTTCCTGGACACAGAAACTCTTGAGAAAATTGTATTGTCTATATGGAGATTATGCAGTTAAGGGAACCTAGAAATATTTCCCCAGAAATCTGATACTCCCTCCTTCATATAATTCTGCTCATTCACACATACAAGAATGCAATGTTCAAGGTCATTTTATGACAGAGGTCTCAGAAGCCATCCTCCTCCACAGAAATCTCAATTCTGACTCTTAAAAGTGGCAGACCCTTAAAAAATCTTTCAAAAAGTTATTACTAACTTGGATGATGAGGGGAGAGAGGTGAGGAAGAGAGCTGGCTTTTCCTAAGGAGATGGCTTTCTTTGTTTTTACAATTTCTCTGAGTGCATTGTCATCTTGCATCCTGAAGTATCATGCAGGGGGTGACTCACCATTGATGTCTGCTGTAGGATCACCATAATGCCCTCAGCCTGGGGACCCTGAGGAGGAAGCTAAAGCCACTTCACCACATTGTTCGCAAGGACCAGAGAGCCTCATACCTGGAGGGCAATCTTCCTCATCCTTCCTAGATGATGTTTATTTATAACAAACTACTGCTTTTTGGCATTCAGATCATGGAGTTTTGTTTTTTCATTTGCATTCTCCTGAAGTTTTAACAAGTGTTACCTTGATCAGTTTTCTTTTGTTAAACCTATCCATTTCATTTATAAAGAGTGAGAGAACCTACAGTTCCCATGGGCCAATCTTAGCTTACCAGGAGCCTGTGACAGAGGTGAGTTCTTTTATATTTTTGCCTGTGGTCCTTTCCCACTGCTCTACATTAGTCAGTGGATTCTTCCTAAGGAAGGGAAGTTTGAGGCAGCAAATACTGTACAGATTGCAAACCTGGAAATTGTTACTCATACTTTGACATCTTGCTTTTAAAAGGCAACCCTCCCACCCTGCCTATCACCCCCTCACCCTGACAACACACACACATGCAGAAATGACCACTAGATTGTTAATACTGGATTTTACTTCAAGTTTAGTTCTAGATTTTAAGTGCCTTGAAGGCTGGACCCATGTTTCTTTGGCAGCTATGTAGAAGATGAATTGGAGAGAAATAAGAGAAAATCCTTAGTGTGGGGAAACTAAGAAGGAAGCTGTTGTATTATCTCAAACTAAAATCAAAGAAAACAATATGGGTTTCACTAATGTAGAGCAGGAAAGATCAGAGAGGACTGTCATATAAAACAGATTTTTAAGAGGTAAAAATACTCAGTGGGAGAACTGGATGTAGAGTTGAAGGGTGAAGTATCTGGTATAATTTTTGTTTGCATTTTTTCATCTATGCCAAGCACTGTGTCTGGCATATATAAACAATATTTGGAACTGGAAAGTCCCACTGCTCCTGAAATGGGTGCAGAATAAAGTTATATTTCATGCCCCCAATTTTAGAAAAGCCAAACCTTCCCCCAGTTTTATTTTCCAAAGCAGTTCCCATTAAAACCTACATGTTCCTCTAACCAATCTTGGCATTCACTTGTTACTTTTGTCCACCAACTTAGCTTTAAACCATTGTTGCCCCCAAATGCCACATTATCAGGTTATCTTATCATTAATTTGTTTAGGCTTCTGGATCCTTACATGGGCATAGTCTCCTTAACTTGGTCTTCAAAAGCACAGGTAATGCCAGGCTGGTTTACAGATTTCTGGTGGAATATCAAGAAAAACATATCAAGATGAAAATGCACTGTCCCAAGCAGTGGCTACTCCTGGAACATGTAGGCACTAATCTTTGAACCTAGAGAGAGTATTATCTCCTCTCCAATACAAATGCCTATTTGTTCTAGGGGAATTCTCAACCACTACACTCTTGACAGATGCAATAGTCACCAATATATTTCCCCCAAGCCTTAGAAATTATAATTTAATTATATCATTTAAGGGGAAATAATTATTCAACTTACTATATAGAATTTATGTAAAACTTTAAGGGTCCAGCCTGGCTTACAATGTACACTTTACCAAAGTATAAAAGCCTACAAACCACATTCTATGCAATCTACATTCACATTGTAGGGAAATCAGTTTTCTCTGAGAACAACTGTTGACATTTGCATTATCTATGTGTAACTGAAGGATCTCTCCTGGGGATTTTGCCCAAACCAAAGAAGTTGCTTTCAAAAGTTCTAGGAATTCACAGATAGCAGTTTTTTAATTAAAATAAAATTAAAATATTTAAGAATGGTCTTTATTGGTACACCTCTACATAAATATTTCTTGAGTTAATAAAGGGATTTTAGTCTTGTGATAAAAATTTGCGCTTAATAATTGCTTCTTTTTTTTTCGGGTCTGTCTTGTCATCATGGTTAAATGCAGGCCGTAGGATCTGGAGACCCCAATTATGCACGAGCACATGTTCTGGTGCTGTAGCTTATCCTCAGGTGCCACAAGCAGGTGTGACTGGCACTCAAAGGCAGCGCTAATAATTGCTTCTTAAACCAATAACAGAGCAAATGGCAAGGACCAGAGCAACTGATGTAAAATTTTGCATCATCAGTATTATTATGGCTGCTGTTGGTGTTATTTGTAAAACAGAAGGTGGCAGTG
>JAQZBX010096149.1:0-11841 GCA_029593785.1 Cabassous unicinctus
TCCCCCTCCAGTGTCTCTTTATGTTGGTTGCCCCTTTCAATTTACACAGTGCCTTTTCCCAGTCTTACCAGTGAAATAGCTAAATTTTACTATAATAGTGATATGACGTTCTTTTATGCTATTCATTGTACATACTATTCAGTGCCAAAAATAATTATGCTTTGCAATTTCTTCCATAGAATCTCAAAACTCTGGAAAAACAGTTATCATCCTGCACTTATTAAGTAGATAGCACCTAATTAGGTTTAGTATCTTGAATACTTTGGAAGAAGGCAGCTTATTATTATGGATTTCTAAACATTTAGTAAGCCTTACTATACCCCTGTGAGCTCTGTAAACCTTTTTACCATTTTAGGATATATAAAGCTGAAAGATTCAGAGCTACTTGCCACACCATTAGACATTAAGTTAGTAAAGTTGGGAACCCTAATTTTCAGTCCATTGCTTTCACTGAAGATCTCCATATGATTCCTTTTAGTGGTGGACAGAGAAGCATAAAGCAATTCTTGTGAATTTTGGTCTTTTTGCAATGTCTTTTAATCTGTGTGCTTTTTGAAGCTATTTTTATCGTTACAATGTAAATTATTGGAAGTCCAATGCAGGGATATGTTCAATCAAGAATCAAATACATCCAGAAGCATCAGGACAAGATGAGAAATCTATTAATAAATGTCACTGGTATACCACACTTATCTTACTTAGCAAATCAAACTCCAGCAACTTTGTTCATTCTTACAACGTTAAAGTAGGTGCAGATCTGGTGAAAGCAGTCAATATTTCCATGCAAGTCTGCAAGATTTGGGGTTGGAGAAGGCTGCATTTTTCTGAAAGTGGTTTTCAGTTATAATGACAGTCTGGCAAATTCAGAGCTCATTTTCCTAGTCAGGTATTTATTTAATTGATGTTCTGTGCACTTCAAGACTCAATACTCCCCGGATTCTAAATGAAATTGCTCAACTGCCACAGACCAATCCAGGAGACATTTTCCTAAAGTACTAGCCAAACACTGAATGTTTCATGTCTAAGAGATGTTTGGAGAGATGGAAATAAAACGCCCTTTTCTTTCTCTTCTGTCAAATAATACTATTTTCTCCACACTTTCCTAGAGAATCCACTCAACTGTGATCCCACAACAGTCAAATCAGCCAATTTTTACATATTCAAAAATCATACCAAATATGCTTCTATAATGTATTTGACTCCAGTTGGATTGTAAATGCATTATGAAATAGTTCAGATAAAACGGTATAAGAAACAATACATTGAACACCAAAAACACAATCCATGAAAGAAAGCTTTGATAGATTAGACTTCATTAAATTTAAAGTGTCTACTCTATGAAAGACACTGTAAATAGAATCAAAAGACAAGCCATGGACAGGGATAAAATATTTGCAAAGCACATGTCAGATAAAGAACTTAGATTCAAAATATACAAAGAACTCTGAAAACTCAACAATAAGGGTTGTGGGAAGATGATGTCAGAATAGACAGGCAGGGATCAACTCTCTTACAAAAACAACAGAGAAAGAGCAAAAAGGTGTCCAAGGGACATGCTTTGGGTGTCAGCAGACCAGGACAGTGCTACACAACTCCAAGGAGGGTAAAGGACAGAGAGACTAAGAACCTGAAATAACAAATATGAGTTACCAAACCACTGTGCTGCCAAGAAGGGCTCTCCTCCCCCACCCACAAGATATTAAGCTGGAGTAAATCCCTGGCTCACTACAGCTCACTGAGAGGGAACAAACATCTTCCTCTCTCTCAGCTGTTACAAGGGAAAAGTGAGGGGGAATCAGGGGACTTCTCTTCAGTGAATTCGGCCAGCAGAGCCCACTTTGAATTTTGGCCCTGGCCGGACAAAAACACAGGCAAATGGAGACTGAAACACCTCCATGGAAAGGTTCACTGACAAGTGCCATCTGCTGGCTGACCTGGAAATTGCATGGACAAAAACTGTTCTCTCTGTACAATAAATCCTGGGAGAAAATCTGTGCCCCATGAGTCCCTGTTCTGAATTTGATAACTTAAGCTGGGCAATTTTAAAGACTTAGATTAAGTTGAACTAAATATAAAGAAAGAGCTGTTAAAAATATATAGGCAAGAGAGAGAAATTGGTGATCAGAGTAAATTCACCAACATATTCAGATGCCTAGACATCAGCAAAAAATTACAAACCATATTAGGAAACAGGAATAGATGGCCCAGCCAAAAGAACAAACCAAATATCCAGAAGAGGTATAGGATTTAAGACAATTAATAAATGATAATCACACAACTCTCCTAAATCAATTCAAAGAATTGAAAGAAAATATGACTATTAAGAAGACACTGGGTGAGCATAAAGAACAATTTGAAAGCCTACAAAGAAAAGTAATAGGCCTTATGGGAATGAAAGACACAATGGATGAGATTAAAAATGCATTAGAGGCACATAAGAGTAGATCTGAGTTTCTCAAAGACAGAATTAGTGATTTTGAAGACAGAACATCTGAACTGGAAAAGATAGGAAAACAGAAAGAAAAGAGAATGGAAAAAAATGGAACAGGACCTCAAGGAATTAAATGACAACACAAAACACACAATCATACACATTATTGGTGTTCTGGAACAAGAAGAAAAAAGAATAGGGGCAGAAAAATATTTGAAGAAATAATGACCAAAACCTTCCCAACCCTTATGAAAGACATAAATATCAATATCCAAGAAAGACAACACACTCCTAACAAAATAAATCTGAATAGACCTACCCCAAGATACCTACTATTCAGAATGACAAATATCAGAGACAGAGGATTCTAAAAGCTGCAAGAGAAAAGCAAAGCATCACATATAAGGGAACTTCGAGAAGAATGCCAACATCTAATCAGAAACCATAGAGGTGAGAAGAAACTAGTATGATGTATTTAAGATACTGAAAGAGAAAAACTGTGGACCAAGAATTCTGTTTCCAGCAAAACTGTCTTTCAAATATGAGGGTGAACAAAAGGCAAGTTGGAGGCAGAGAAAGGATCTCCTAGAGTCAGCAGTTAGTAATCACCCAGAACTATCTAAAGCACCTGTTTGGGTCTCCAGGAGACCAGAAGAACATCCTGCAACATCTTTGAAAGAATAGGAGGAGACTGCCCATCTGCAGAGAAGATTCGTGAGTAGAGCACTCCACACCACGAAGGCCAGTGCCCATTCTCCACTGGAGACACAAGATGCCTCGGGAGATATTCCATGGCTGGAATTGGAGGCCAGTACTCATCCAACTTTAGCAGCACATCTGCTTCAGTATATTCTGTGTCTGGAGTTGGGTGCTTCATCTCCCAAAAACAGGGGAGGAAGAGATGGTTGGGCACTGACTTCAGCTACTGATCAGTAAATTCAGCTGGCTAAAGTATAACCCTAAGAACAGCTAAAGTTTGAACCTATCCAAGTCAGAAAGATGCCAGTAGCCACCATTTTAACTCTGTCCCTGGCATGAGGGGAAATGGGGCTGACTGAAAATCACAGTGAAGGTAGGGACTGGCTTCTTTCCACCCAGATCAGACTGCAGCCCTAGCCTAGGCTCCAGCCTTACCTCTGGCAGGGTGGAAGCTGAGGGGACCTGCACCGGCCTCTCTGGGTAACTGCAGGTACATTTGGCCAACACAGACTGAAAAGTCAGACACCTGGGGCTGTATCCCCACACCCCAATAAAATAAGAGAGGAGCTGTATTTCCTCAGCCTCTCTTGGCAACTTCAGGCACTATCAGCCCACACAAACTGGTTTGTTGAGCACCTTCAATTCCATCTCCACCCCTCCAACCCCATAGGATAGGAGGGGGCTGAGGTTTCTTCAGCCTTTCTGGAAAACTGCAGGTACTTTCAGCCCACATAGACTGAATACTCAGATGCTTGTAGCTCCATCCCCAGCCCCC
Source organism: Cabassous unicinctus (assembly GCA_029593785.1). Lineage (NCBI taxonomy): Eukaryota > Metazoa > Chordata > Mammalia > Cingulata > Chlamyphoridae > Cabassous > Cabassous unicinctus. The sequence continues at coordinate 3,906 of JAQZBX010096149.1, forward strand.
AGTAGTATAAGAGGGGAGCTGTGTTTCCTCAGCCTCTCTGGGTGACTATAGGTGCTTTCAGTCCACACAGACTAAATAGTCAGACACTGATAGCTTGATCCCTGCCCCCAAATAAAGTAGAAGGGGAGTTGTGTTTATTCAGCCTTTGCAGGCAATGGCAGGCATTTTGGGCCTGCACAGCCTGGACTGGTGGGTACCTGTGGATACACCCCCATACCCCAATAGGATAGGAGGGGGCTGGTGTATCCTCAGCCTCTCTAGACAATGGCAGGTACTCTCAGTATACAGGGACTGAACTGTTGGGTGCCTGTGGATCCACTCCCAGCACCCAATAGGATAGGAGGGGACTAATGTTGCCTCAGCCTCTCTGGGCAACAGCAAGCACTTTTGGCCTACACAGCCTGAACTGTTGGGTGTCGGTGGTTCCATTCCCACCCCATTAAGGGCAGAAGGGATAGTACTCCTCAGCTTCTCAGGGTAACTGCAGGTATATTTGAGCCACACAAATTAGATTGTTGGGCAATCCAGAGGGTCCATCACAATCCCTGGCGAGAGGGAGGGGCAGTGCTACCTGAGTCCACCTGGGCAACTTTGGTCATTTGGATTTGCACAGCATAGATTGCTGCCCACACCTGTAGCTCAAACCCTGACCCAGACAGGGAGGAAGGGGCGTGAAGCTTCATCAGACTCTCCAGGCAACTACAGATGGTCTTGGCCTGCATGACTTGGATTATCACATATGGCTGTGACTTTGTGCCTACTGCTGGAAAGGAGAAAGTTGGGAGAAGCTTCATCATCCCTGGGGCAACACAGGCAGCTTCAGCTTCCACAGCTTACAGCACCAAATACATCCTCAGCTCCAACTGCACAACAAGCAAGAGAAAGGTCAAGAAAGCCCTAAACTAAAGAGAGAAACTGCACCCAGAATAAATATATCTAGTAAGCCAGATTCTGAAATATCAACAAAAAATTACAATCCATACCAAGAAACAGGAAAATATGGCCCCGTGAAAGGAACAAGATAAGCCTCCACGTGGCATAAAGAAGTTGAGAAAACTAATCATAGATGTTCAAACAAATCTCCTTAATAAATTCAATGAGATGGTTAAAGACAATAGGATATTTAGAAGACATTGGGTGAGCACAAAGAAGAATATGAAAGCATACATAAAAAAATAGCAGATCTTATGGGAATGAAGGTGCAATAAATAAAATTAAAAATACATTGGAGTAATATAATAGCAGATTTGAGGGGCAGAAGAGAGGATCAGTAAGCTTGAAGACATGGCCTTTGAAAATGAACATATAAAAGAACAGATGAAGAAAAGAATGAAGAAAAAAAAAAATAACAAGCTCTCATGGAACTAAATGAAAGCAAGAGACATACAAACATATGTGTCATGGGTGTCCCAGAAGGAGAAGAGAAGGGAAAAGGGGCAGAAGGAATATTTGAAAAATAATGGTAGAAAATTTCCAAACTCTATTGAAGGACATAGGCATCCATGTCCAAGAAGCACAATGTATTCCCATCTGAATACATCTGAATGAACCAACTCTGAGACACATACTAATCAGAATGTCAAATGCCAAAGACAAAGAGAGAATTCTGAGAGCAGCAAGAAAAAAGTAATGCATAAAATATAAGGGATAATATATATATATATATATGATGCCCAATAAGATTAAGTCCTGATTTCTCATCAGAAACAAGAGACAAGAAGACAGTAGTATGATATATTTAAGATATTGCAGGAGAAAAACTTCCAGCCAATAATCTTCTATCTAGCAAGATTGTCTTTCAAAAATGAGGGTGAGTTTAGAATATTCACAGATAAACAGAAACAGAGAGTTTGTAAACAAGAGACTGGCTTTACAGGAAATACTAAAGGGTGTGCTATAGTCTTGAAAAGAAAAGACAGAAGAGAGAGGCTTGGAAAAGAGTCTAGAAATGAAGATTTTATCAGTAAAAGTAACTAAAAGTGTCAAAAGAGTGGTGAAAATAAAATATGACAGATAAAACCCAAAGGTCAAAATGGGTGAAATAAGAACTGCTTTTACAATAATAACACTGAATGTTAATGGATTAAACTCCCCAATCAAAAGGCAAGCCTGTCAGAATGGATAAGAAACTTTGAGCCATCTATATTCTGTCTAAAAGAGACTTACCTTAGACCCAAGGATACCAATAACTTGGAAGTGAAAGTCTGGAAAAAGATATCCTACACATGCAGTAAACAAAAAAACCTGAAGTAGCTATATTTATATCAGATGAAATAGATTTTAAAAGCAAAACTATTATTAGAAACAAGGAAGGACATTGTATATTAATAAAAGGGGCAATTCACCAGGAAGAAATAACAATCATAAATGTATATGCACCTAACCAGGATGCCCCAAGATACATGAGGCAAACACAGGCAATACTAAAGGGAGAAATAGATGTCTCTATAATAATAGTTGGAAACTTCAGTAAACCCCTGTCAGCACTGGATAGAACATCTGTGCAGAGGATCAATAAAGAAACAGAAAGTTTGAATAATATGATAAATGGAGTAAAGCTAATAGATATATACAGAACATTGCACCCCAAAACAGCAGGATATACATTCTTTTCATGTGCTAATGCATCTTTCTCTAGGATAGACCATATATTGGGTCACAAAGCAGATCTCAATAAATTCAACAAAATGGAAATTACACAAAGCACTTTTTCTGATCATAATGGAATGAAGCTGGAAATCAACAAGAGGCAGAAAAAGGGAAAATTCACAAATATATGAAGATTAAACAACACACTCTTAAATAATCAGTGGGTCAAAGAAGAAATTTTGAGAGAAATCATTAAATATTTTGAGATGAATGACAACAAGAACACAACATAGCAGAACCTATGGGATGAAGCAAAGGCAGTGCAGAGAGGGAAATTATAGCCCCCAATGCTTATGTTAAAAAAGAGCTAAAATCAATGACCAAACTCCACAGCTGGAGGAACTAGAAAAAGAACATCAAACTAACCCCAAAGCAAGTAGAAAAATGAAATAATGAAGTTTAGAGCAGAAATAAATGAAATTGAGGACAACAACAACAAAAAAATACAGAGAATTAACAAAACCAAAAGATGGTTCTTCAAGAAGATTAACAAAAATTGACAAATCCTTAGCTAGACTGGCAAGGGAAAATTGAAAGAAGATGCAAATAAATGAAATAAAAAATGAAAATGGGGACATTACTACTGAACCCACTGAAATGAAAGAGTTCATAATGGGATACTATGAACAACTGTATGTGAAAAAACTGGACAATGTAGATGAAATGAAAAAATTCCTAGGAATGTATGAATAACCTACACTGACCCTAAAACAAATAGAAGACCTCAACAAACCTATCACAAGTAAAGAGATTAAAACAGTCATCAAACAAGTCCCCAAAATGAAAAGCCCAGGACCAGATGGTTTCACAGGTGAGTTCTATCAAGCATTCAAAGAAAATTTAATACCAATATTACTCAAGCTTTTCCAAAAAATTGAGCAAGAAGGACTGCTACCAAACTCACCCTATGAAGCCAATATCACCCTAATATCAAAGCCAGATAAAAATATTACAAAAAAAGAAAATTACATACCCAGTTCCCTAATTAATCTGGATGCAAAAATCCTCAACAAAATACTTGCTAATTGGCTCTAACAACACATTAGAATTATTCATCATGATGAAGTGAATTTTATACCAAGCATGCAAAGATGGGTCAACACAAGAAAATCAATCAACATAATATACCACATTAATAAATCAAAGAAGAAAAATCACATGATCTTATGGATTGACACAGAAAAAGCATTTGACAAAATACAGCATCCTTTCCTGATAAAAATAATACAAAAGATAGGAATTGAAGGAAACTTTCTCATCATGATAAAGACCATATATGAAAAACTGACAGCTAACTTTATACTTGATGAAAGTCTGGAATCTTTTCTGTTGAGATCAGGAAAAAAACAACGTTGCCCATTGTCACCATTTTTGTTCAATATAGTACTAGAGGTTTTAACTAGAGCAATAAGGCAAGAAAAAGAAATAAAAGGCATCCAAATCAGAAAGGAAGAAGTAAAATTTCCCTATTCACAGATGATATGATCCTATATCTAGAAAGTCCTGAAAAATCTACAACAATGCTGCTAGAGCTAGTACATGATTTCAGGAAAGTGTCAGGATACAAGATCCATATGCAAAAACCAGTGGTTTTTCTATACACTAGTAATGCACAATCTGAAGAGGAAGTCAAGAAAAAAAATTCCCTTTACAATAGCAACTAAAAGAATGAAATATTTAGGAATAAACTTAACCAAGGATGTAAAGCACTTGTATTCAGAAAACTATAATGCATTGTTAAAATTTTTTTTTAAAAGACCTAAATAATTGGAAGAACATTCCATGCTCACAGATTGGAAGACTAAATATCATTAGGATGTCAATTCTACCCAAATTGATATACAGATTCAATGCAATCCCAATAAAAATTCCACCAGCATTTTTTAAACAAATGGAAAACACAATTACAAATTTATTTGGTAGGGTAAGGGTCCCCAAATAGCCAGAAACATCTTAAAAAGGAAAAGGAAAGTTGGAGGACTCTCACTTCTGGACTTTAAATCATATTACCTAGCTACAGTGTAAAAAAAGCATGGCATTGGTATAAAGATAGACATATAGACCAATGGAATAAAATTGATGGTTCAATTGATGGTTCAGAAATAGACCCTTACATCTATGGCCAATTGATTTTTGACAAGCTTGGGCTGAACAGTCTATTCAACTATTGATGCTGGAAGAATAGGATATCCATAGCCAAAAGAAAGAAAGAGGACCCCTATCTCATACCTTAAACAAAATTTAACTCAAAATGGATCAAAGACCTAAATACAAAAGCAGGAACCATAAAGCTCCTAGAAGAAAATAAAGGAAAACTTCTTCAAGTCCTAGTGGTAGGTGGTGGATTCTTAAGCTTTACACCAAAATCATGAGCCCTGAAAGAAAACATGGATCAATGGGACCTCCTCAAAATTAAACACTTTTGCAATTCAAAGGACTTTGCCAAGAAGGTGAAAAGGCAGTCCATTCAATGGGAGAAAATATTTGGAAAACACATATCCGATAAGGTTTTGATTTCTATTCTGTATAAAGAGATTATACAACTCAACAGTTGTCAACTTAACAGTAAGACAGCAAGGAATCCAATTTAAAAATGGGCAAAGATTTAAATAGACATTTCTCCAAAGAAGAAATACAAATAGCCAGAAAGCACATGAAAAATTGTTCTATATCACTAGCTATTAGGGAAATGCAAATCAAAAGGACAATGAGATATCATCTCACACTGCATAGAATGGTCATTATTGAAAAAATAGAAGACAATAAGCACTGGAGAGGATTTGGAAAAATAGGAACACTCCTTCACTGTTGGTAGGATTATAAAATGGTGCAGCTTCTGTAGAAGATAGTTTGGCAGTTCCTTAGGAAGCTAAATATAGAACTGCCGTATGATCCAGCAATTCCTCTACTAGGAATATATCCAGAAGAACTAAAAACTATGACACAAACAGACATCTGCACACCGATGTTCATAGCGGCATTATTCACAATTGCCAAAAGATGGAAACAACCCAAGTGTCCATAAACCAATGAATGGATAAACAAAATGTGGTATACACATTCGATGGAATACTATGCTGCAGTAAGAAGAAATGAAATTGGGACATATATGATAACTAGGAAAAATCTTGAAGACATTATACTAAGTGAAGTAAGCCAGACACAAAAGGACAAATATTGTATGGTCTTGTTAATATGAACTAAATATGAATAATAAACACATGGAGTTAAAACCTAGAGTATAGGTTATTAGGAGATAAGAGGAGGGTTAAGAAGAACTACTGATGCTTAATGTAAGTAGAAGTTTTAATTAACTTGACTGAAAAGTGTGGAAATGGATAGAGTTGATGGTAACACATTGTAGTGAGTAGCAGCTGGTTTATAAATGGGATTGTGGCTGAAAAGAGTAGCCTGGGGAAATAAATGTCAATTGATAGAAAGCTAAAGAATAATCCAGGGACTGAATAACACAGTGAACCCAGAGTGGATGAGAATTGTGGTTGACGGTACAAATGCAAGAGTGTCCTTCTGTGAGCAAGAGCGGATGTAAATCACTACTGCAGGGTGTGGAAATGTGGAGAGGCATGGGAAAACTAAAATTGGTGTGGCTTATAGACCATGGATAACAGCAATGCTATGTATTCTTGCATCCATGCCAAAGATGTACTGTGTTGATAATGGGGGTGTATGGAAAGTGTGCCAAATGTATGCTACGGACCATAGTTGGTAGTAATAGTCTGATGATATTATCTCATAATCTGTAACAAATGTTCCATCACAGTATGGTGTGTTGGTGAAGGTGTGTTGCATGGGAATTCTACACAGGTGCACGATTGTTTTGTAAGTTCACAACCTCTGTTATAAAAATACATTTTTTAAAAATAGAGTGGGTTGGGGGGAAAATACACCAAATGTAAGATAGGGACTATAGTTAGTAGTAATATTTTTTTTTCTCTTTTTTCTTTTTCTTAACAGGGGAGAGCATGAACACAGTCTCTCACTATCACAAATTTTGCAGTCGAGTTTCCCACATTTGGGGAAATCGCAGGGGTCAGCACATCCAGAGTGCAATGGATAAGCCTCGCCCTGGGAAAACCACCTTCAGGATCATGGTATCTCCCCTGCCAGGTAAGTATAGTAGTAATATTTTGACGATGCTCTTGCATAGTTTGTAACAAATGTTTCACAACAATGCAAGGTGTTGGTGGAAGGGTGATGCATGAGACCCCTGTATGGTGTTATGCATATTTATTTTGTAAGTTCACAATCTTTACTATACGCTTATTGTTTATGCATGTTCATGTATGAATGATATACTTCAATAAAAAATATGTTAAGAAAAAAGAAAGACTCCATGCCAGAATCAGGGATTTTTAAGACAGCAGAAGTTTTTGTGAGTGTCATGGTGGATACATGACATTTCGCAGGCATAAAAACCTATAAAACTTTACAGCACAAAGCATGAACCTTAAAGTATGAAAAATTTTAAAAATATCATTTAGGAAGTCAGGGGATCCCAGGAAGAAATGCAAAATGTGACAAGAGAATCTAACTGTAATTCAGATGTATTAAACAAACTCTCTGAAGAAATTGGGGAAAAAATGGGCTGGCTAATCTTAGGAACTTTGGAAATGAATAGAGTCTACAAGACTAAAGGCAAACAAAACTGCACAGAAACAGTGTACTCTGGTTGACAAAATTGTTTCCCACAAGGACATGGGCGAACAATCCTGATACTCTTATAATACTGATACACGTGTACTGGAATTGAAAAATTAAGTAAATGGATGGCAGGTGGTGGGTGCCACCTTAAAATTTAAGCAGACAATAAATGGATGCAATTATCAAACTCCAGGAGATTAAAAAACACTTGAACAAGTAAAGATGTATAATCATTGTACCTTATAAGACTCGATTTTGAATAATATTTACAGAGCAATAATAATGTAAATACCATTATTGATGTAACGAAAAAGGGTCATTTTATTGTCAAGTAGAAGGTTTATGTGGGTGTGTAGGATGTAACAGAACTAAATCCTCATATTCTAAAGAAGGAAGTCAGTAGATACAATTTAAAATAAAAAGTCAAGCAATGGAGAGCTGTTGTAACTCAGAGGTTGAGCACCTGCTCAACAAACAACAAACATGTACTGCCATGAAATATGGAGGAAAACACCTGAATAAATCACTTAACTAGTTGAAAACATTTGCCTCTGAGAGGTGGAACTGGGACTAGGGAAGGATAAGATTTTTTCACTATAAATCTAGTATTAATATTGTATTTTTA
>JAQZBX010096150.1:0-11834 GCA_029593785.1 Cabassous unicinctus
CTTTAAAATTTTAATTAATTTAATTTAAAAAGCATATTTCCCTTGGAGGTGAGCAGATGTAGCTCAGTGGTTGAGTGCCCGCTTCCCATGTACAAGATCCCGGATTCAATCCTGGGTACCCCTTTAAAAAAAAAAAAAAAAAAACTTGCTTGGGCAGCACATATACAAAATAGCTCAAAGACCATCCTAGAGCAAGGAGCAAACTAACATACAAGACCACTCTTATTTTTAAAACTGGATTATCTCAATCTGAGATGCTTTAAAATCAAATTTAAACAGTATCTGGAGATGTATTATTGAAAAAAACAATATAATCCAGTATGTGCAACTAAACAAATTGAAAAGCTACATGAACCTTGACAAATTTTAATTTCTAAAACTAATCCACATAGATGCAGATGAAAATTATTCAACATCAACCTCATTTGACATGAATTAATGTTTACATATCCTCATTCAAAACTCCACGCTAATGTACTATCACTAATAGTACAACATTCTAAATGAGGGTGCAGAAAGACCCTCTTGCCTGTGGAGAAGTACTCAGTAAATAATGCAGAACAGTTTTGTATTTGTTAAGGCCAAGCAGTGCCCTAGCTTAAAGTTCCACTCCATGAGGTATCCAAGTCCACCAGCCCAAAGTGGGACAGATCCATCATGGGTTATTTATACAAAACGCAGCTGGACTATTTTCATAGCACTCGCCTAGGAGTGGAGAGAAATAGATGACTTTACAGGGCACCAACTGTGAACCAGGCACGCTTTATCATTATAAACATTACCATGTAATCTTCACAATAACCCCGGCAGAGAGGTATTATTATTCCTGTTTTATAGAAAAGGAAACAGAAAACGGAACCAATGCTAGTAAAAGGCAGAGCTTTGTAACCTCTACATTCTCATTAAGAATTTTAACCCATGTCTGCTAGATGTCACTTCTGTGCCTCATCACATTCCTCTGCACTTCGGCAGGAACTCCAGGAGCACTGTAACCCATTCCAGATGGCAGTTTATCATTCTAGACTCAGAGTTGATATGTCTCCACAATGCATAGGAGTCCAGACTCTATAACCACCTAAGAGAAAAATGTGTGTCTAGAGCCACTTACAATTCCAAAAGAATCCAAGGCTCCAAATTTAGAGACTTAACAGCTTTTTCATCTGAAAAATGAGGATCCTAACAGCATCTGAACCTCACAGAATTGTTGTTGAGTGACTGAGATGACTGAACAGGCATAATTATATGAGAATGGAGCCTCTTATATAGTAATACTCAATAAAAGTCGGCTGTTGCTCCAAAATCATCATTCTTCAGTAACCATATTCCTCAAAATTTTATCTTCAGGTACAGTTCCAAATGAGAAAAAAAAATACCCAATCATGTTCAGTATAAGGTGGTTTATAACTAGGAAAAAAAAAAAAGTTTTTCAACCAAAAGTACTATTAAACAGTTGTAAAATTCTAAATTCTAAAAACTGCTAAGAAATACAAAAATATGTAATATATTAGATGCAAACACTGCGAATACAAAACAGTAGTTAATATTACAATACCAACTAATAAAACTATGCAAAGAGTGAAGGATTATCTTGCAAAGCAGAAAAACGAAAATAGCTCTCAAGATGGTGGGATTACTGACGATTATTTTTGTTTTGAAAAGTTCCTTTAATATCTTTACACAGTTTCTATAATAAAAAGGAAAATACTATTTTAAATTATTTTGTAATACATTAAATAGGTGTCTAAAATACCTAAGTTAATGGAAATCTGTAGGAAAATTAAATGCATTCTAAGTATACTATGCAGTAATAAAGAAAACATATCCCCTCTACAGAAATATATGGGTTTATGCTCTTCCTCAAAAGTCCCTCACAAGAAGCCACAAGAAACAACAGGCCAGTTATAAATTATGCTCCTAGTCTAAAATGTTTCAAGATGGTTTAATAACATGGCAAAAGTACTAACTTTAAGGGTAAAGGGATTGAAAGAAAGAAGTTCTGAATCTCCTTAACTTCAATTATATGGCCACCATCTAAACACCTAGCAATGTCTCTCGAAGTGTGGTCCCGGAATCATCTGCATTAGATATACACATAAGATTCTTTCTAAAATGCAGATTCCTACCACTACCATCCCAACACTCTCAAACCTATAGTCAGAATCTCTGAAAGAGGCCCAGAGTTTGCTTTCTTAAACAAATTTCCCAGGGGCCTTTATGCACTCAAATTTTAAGATACTTTGATATATAGACACACTAACCAGGTAAAATAAACAGTATTTAAAATCTTCTGTGAAACAGGCAAAACAGAACTGTAACTCTAGATTGATCATTCTATTACTTTCAAATTTCTCACAACCACCAGATCAGACAAGCTAGGTTGTGGGGATCACAGGTACAAGGGACAGATATCCTCCAAATTTGTCATCTCTTCTGCATTATTTGTGAAACATTCCAGAAAATATTTTTGCAAAATTTATGAAGAGCTTTACAATGTCCATACCCTTTGCCCCCAAAATTTCACTATTAAGAATTTTCCTCTTAGAATAATCAAGGGTGCATAAAAGGTTTTTTCAGCCAAGTTGTTTGGAGTAGCATTAACATCCTTATTTGCCATTTCTTGAGTACCTACTCTGCACCTGCCACTGGTAGATGCTTTATATACATTATTTCTAAACCTCATATCCTGAAAGACAGATGGGGAAGACTTCTATCCCCATTTTAGAAGAGACTGAGGCTCAAGGAAGTTATTAATTTGTCCCAGGCTACACAGCTAATAAATAAAACCAGGATCTGACCCCAGGGCAAAATGAATACAAATACTGGGCTCTTTCCACTGCCTGGCCACCTAAAAATTTTCTAAAACACTGGTATGTTCAAACAAATATTATATATCAGAGGAATATTATATTGCCATTTAAAACCATGTTCTTCAAGAATTTTTAATGAAATGGAAAAATATTCATGATATAGTGTTACATGAAAAATCTGGGAAGGGAGGTATGATCCCAGTTTAGAATACAAGTCACACAACAGCTATTTATTTTGTTTTTGTCTGCATCCCCAAAGCCTAACACTGTACACTGGAGCTCAATAAATATGTGTGGTAAAAATAAATTTTGTGTGAGAATATTTTTTAAGTCCCAGAAAAAAATTCCCAAAATGTTATCAGTGTTTATAGCTGAATTCTGGACTTGGAGATGATTTGTTTTTTCTCTTTTATATTTGCTTGCACTTTGTGTACTCCATAATAAGTTTCTGTTACTTGAATAATCAAGGGGAAAAAAAACAGCAAATCCTATATTTCAGCACCTTCCTATACAAGAGATGTGGTTAAGCTCCAGATCAACTCAATATGCAGACTAATGTGATTTATCTTATTCACTGTAACAAAGAAGTTACTTTATAGGTAGAAAGCAAGCATTATCATTTTATATGTCAGCATCAAAAATGGGAATAGGGTTTAATATATTTATTACAAATATAAGTGCTTTCCTCACCTACAATTAGTAACTTAAGTAGGAAAAGAATTTATAAATGCATAATATCCACAGAATGTTTCTATTAATGGATACGTTCCTAATGCTAGTATAACGAGGATTAAAAATCAAATGTGGTAGCTTTTGTAGCATAACAGCAAGGGTTTCTTGTCAAAATCATCTCCTGCAAAAGACATTATAAATTAGCATTAAAATTGTGTCTTATCCCTGGTAATTTATAAAGCATTTTACATAAAGGAAAAGATATGGTCACTGTTACCCCATGCATTTTTTAAGTTAAGAAGCATTTTAAAATAAACTGAATGAACTATGGATGAGCCAACTAGACACTGTATTAGCTCATTTTGGACAATTTGAAAACAGCAAAACATGGTACAAACTTGATAATTAGTCTATCAAACTTCCTCCAAAATGAACAAGCTACAGCTTTGGTGACCAGATTATGCTTGAATGAACAATCCACTAAAAGCCAGAAAGACAGAAGCATGAACTACATTGAACCTGTCAATTCTAAAAGAAATGTGAGATGGGGTGATGGAGTGTGGAGGAGAGAGGGGAGAAAGAATATGAATATCTTAGAGTAATAAAAGGTAAAGCATGCACATGTATTATGTCACGCAATTTTCAATTAAAAAACACTTGACATTGAGAAAACAGTAGAGGAAAAAGATAATTACAGTACGTAGTGATCCTGGATCCTGTTTCTAAAAGGAGTAACAAGATGAGAATAGCTTTAAGTGATCAAAGGTGTTTCTTTGGGGAGAGGGGGGTTAGGGTTATTCCTGGATTGTGCAGAAAAAGAAATTCCAAGTACACATAACATTGCCAAATAACCCAACTTTCTAAGCACGATCAGTGCAGGCCAAAGTCTGATACAGGTAAGCTTTTGCTTCAGTCACAACTTGGAATTTGGGGTCACAATGCCCCCTCTGCTTTGTCCCTTATAGGGAAACTATAGTTGAATCACTCAGCATTCATTCCAACCCACTTCTTCTTTATCTTCCTCTAAAGAGGCTTGGAAAAGAAGATACATTCCCAGAGTCTCTGGTACCAAAGAGGGGTCAAAGAAATATATATGGAAGTCCTAAGTGATTCCTTTGTCACATAAAATGGCAAACCTTGAATCCAACAATGAAGCCAAAGCCACAGGCTGAGGATGAGAGAGAGGAGGAGGGAAAACACTTGGCTCCTGGATGATGCCCTTAAGCAGCTATTTGGGGCCTGGACCTCTTAGTCCCCAGGCTTCTCGTTAGGTGAGGAAGATGAACCCCTGGCTGGTTTAAGCCACTGAACTGGGCGCTCTGTTAGTACAACCAAATACATTTCTGCCTGTTAAAGTTATCGATATGACAAACCTCTCTAGCTATGCTTTAATTTTCTTATAATTTATCAAAATCTACTTATCCAAAACTCCACAGGTCTTTATAGAGAAAAGACTGATTGAAAGGGCGTGCATTTACTCAGAGTGCTTACCAGTCTGTGAGTTTTAACAGGGCTTTAACACCCATCTCATTTCATCCTCACAACAATTCTATAAGAGGCGAAGTTAGGACCCAAATCCAGGTCAGCCCAATGGCAAAGCCCGGCTCTGCACAGCCAAGCTACCCAACCTATGATGCATTTATTTAGCCTAGAAAGCAATTCTAGCAGAATTCTTCAATTCTGCTCTCTGACTTGACTACAGCTCTCTTAAACTTTCTGATTTGAGGAAGTTCTTCACTAAAATCTAAATCCCCCACTCCTCCCAAAATTAAGAGTTTAACAACAACAAATAATCCTACCAAACACTTGCTTTCTAGTGTTTTGAAATCTTTACACGCCACGTGAGACAATGCTTCTTGTGCCTGGCACTGGACTAGGCATTGTCTCATTCATAGTTCACAACCACCCCATCGGGTGGGGCTGTTATTATCCTTGTTTAACAGGTGAACAAACAGAACATGTGAGCCCAGACACAGTGTTTTCTTTGAAAAAGCTTCTTTCTACACACTAAGAATGCCTCAAGTTTAGAGCAATATATAGTTAGAAGGGAGCTTAATTGATATTACTGACAGTCTTCAGTAAAAATATTAGGAGTGATTCGCTCAAAACCACTCAAAGAATGAAAAGTACTCAAAGCAATGACAATTATAACTAGAGAGGGTAAAAAGCTCTCTCATCCTGAGCAAAATCTGGAATTCCATACCCATGTCTAATAGAACTCTAGTCAGAGTGTATAGTGTACTCACCCACCTTTACAGGGGGCTAATTCACTCAACATACTGCCAGCCTCAAGAAAGTCCAAATGACAATATTTAGATTGCTTCGACTGTCCATTAATCATAAGATCTTTCATTCATTTTCAAATATACTTGATTTTCATTTTCAATATAGGAATGTACACTGTATATATTACAGTATATAATGAATGTTATTATTATTGATGTATTTGGCATTTTCTATGTGGCTGGCACCTTGATACATTTTTTTCTCTTAACCCCAGGATGTAGCTACTATTATTAACACTCCCTTTTAGAGGTAAGACTGCAGGCAATGAATTTTCCCAGGCTATTAAAATTTAATGTCACCATTCAAACCCAGATCTAGCCAGAGCCCCAAGCTCCTAACCACTAAGCTTCATCTAATTATTTGATTCATTCTTGTTGTTTATTAGATTTGTACAAGTGTTAGCTAGAAAACTGTTAGTTTCACCTTTTAACTTCTCTTCCAGTACCCCACTCCACTTTCATATATTTTTGCTTCATATTTCTTCCTGTTCCCACAAAAAAAAATCTAAGAAAGTATTATCTAGGCATCAACTTATAAGACAGTCTTCATCAAAGTTTGTTGATATTAAAAAGATAACATATCTGCTCTTACTTTTAATCAATGTGTGATAACCTCTGTTTTAGTGGCTAGTTCTGCTGTTCAAGCAAGCCGAGCAGCAGTGGGTGATCCCAATTCTGCCTGCCACTGTAAAAATGCAACATAGTCGTTAAAGTCTTTAGAAGCAATATCCCAAACGCCCACAAGATGTCAATCTCAGTTCATTAAAATTGGCCATTTTCCCTCTTGCAATGCCATACTTTCTCTGCTGAAAAACAAGGGACTCAGAATTTTGAAAATGCTGATGCGTCTAAATTTTATGTAGGAATTTTTAATTTTAAGGCATACATATATGTTTTTCAATGTAAAAAGGCAGCTATTAACATGTTAATCTTATGTCTCTCTGACTCTTTTGATCCACTTATTTCCCCTTTCCAGACTTTCCCTTATACCCACTCTCTTCCCTCCTTACATATCATAACTCACATTTAATTGATTTAAATGAAGCAACACTATAATATTACATGAAGCAGAAAATCTAAATTGTAAAGGTAAGTATTAAATACAGAAATTTTTAATGATTTATCATTAAACAATGCTGTCATTGGTATCCATTTCAAGGCTGACTAGACCCACTGAAAGCCTAAAATGAAGTTAAAAGTAAATTCCCATTTACAAAGGCATTGACTAATAAAATTGATATTCTTCATTTAGATTCCAGCAAAAACATCAGATACTCTGCAAGGTTGCTGCAAAGTAGTTATTAGACAAATAAATCAGGAAAAACTAGTCATTTTTCCTCTACATTTTTTCCTAGTGTTTTTCAGATGTATCAATTCTTTTAGGATTCAATAATCATTCAAGAATGAATGGTATTACATTTCTTTGACCACTAACCTACTGCCCATGTTTTAACCTCACTGAATTTTTGGTCCATTGCGTAGAAGAATTTCTCTACTAACAAAAATACAAACTATTAAAGATTAACTTGCCCCCAGGACAATCTCTCTGGAAACAAATTCCAAGCATTATAATCACCAATTTGCACTCAGCAGACTTAGAGCAGACACTCTTAATTATCATGATTTAACTTGGAAACCTCCACAGATTAAAAGGTAATTGTAAAAAGAAAAATGCCAAATGCAAATTCAAAATAAATCAGAAACACAACTGGGCAAATATGGACTTTATTTACTTAGGATTATTCAAATGAAAAGTTTTCTACCCAAGAACATCTAACAATATTAGAATATGTTGATTTGCCAGACTCCCTACCTTGGGTTCTATCTTTCCTCTGCAACTATGAAATGTTTTGAATTGGGTATCATGTAAAATTCTTTTTTTTTCCTTCAAATAATATAAGTATATACTACATGTCAGAAACTGTGGTACGTATACTGGAAATCATTTGAATTCATATTTACTAAGCTCTTATCATTTATCAAACACTGTGGCAAATTTTTGCTTTTTAGACATTATCTTGTTCAATTCTCACAAAACCTTTAAAGAAAGGCACTAATATTAGCCCCATTTTACAGATGAGCAAACTGAGGCAGAGAGAGACCCAGGAACTTTCCCAAGGTCACACAGGGATTTGATAAACAGGTCTGGGTGATTCCAGTTCCCACACTTGCTATAACCAACTGGTATAAAGCAATGAGGCTCATGATTATGGTGCTTCAGGAAACTGGTCTTATTCCTTCCAACATGGTGGTCCTACATCATTTTACACAGGGAAGCATGCATCAAAAAATGCCCAAGTGCACTATGAATTGGGTTCTATTGTCAAATGTATTCAAAGTTTACTTCTTGGAAGGGTAATTCTCTTGGAGGTGATTTGGGAAAGTTTGAATATTAAAGAATGCTTTGGAGTTGAAAAGTGAATATTTCATTCTAGATTAACTCTGTTCAGACTTCCTGTAAAAGAAACTTTATCATCGCAAAGCTATTCTGAAGTACCACATATCAGGATATCAACTCTCCAAAGGGAATAGCCTTTTTTAAAAATGCCTCACTCATTTCGTTTTATTAATTAAAAATAAGCCCACTTCTAAAGCTCAGGATATGCACATGGGTTTCCCAGGAGCTACCATCACTGTTGTTACTTGTGTGTGCAAAGATAGCAGGTAAGGATGATGTGGCATTACTAGGAGATCCATCTTTCATATCACTCCAACTTCATGCAGAATACAATTTGGCAAGATGTTGGAAAAGATGGTTTATGCTCTGCAAGTTCAATCCAAACACTCTCCCAACAATATTTTCCTATCACAAATTTAATATTTTGCTTAATAATCAGAAGAAACTAGGTAAAAAGAGCCAGCCATGGAACAAACAAAATGACTAAAATGAGTGACTGAAATCCAACTAGGTACTAGGGCTTTAATTTCCAAATGCACCTTGCAATATTCTTATTTGAACAATTTATCACAGCAGTAACTCTCCTAGAAAGACATAATTTTTTAAAAAGAGAGAGAGCATGCATGCATGAGAGAGACAGATATGACAAACATTAGGGATGTTTCTCAATAAAAATAAGCAACAACAGGGACGAGTTGATAGTTCATCCAAAAACCAGTGCCAAACACTCCTGCTATTTGTTTCCACCAAGTTATTGTTTTGGAAAACATGTTGTTCTTTCTTAAAAGAACCCACTTAATTGTTTTAAAAAGCCACTGCATCTCCACGGAGGGCTAAATCGCTCCCATACTGCGATGCATTGATTGATAAAATCAAAATAAATTATACATAAAGCCACAAAAGAAAGTTTGGATAACTACAACCCAGTGATAAGAGGACACTAGCTACTGGATGAATCTTCAGCAAGTGCCCTGGTCCTCATGCGAATTTTAAAACTGACGGTCATTCCCTCTGTGGATGAGGGAAATGAGCCACATTGGTGACTGTAGGTAGGCTAGCAAATAACATTTTTAAGGAAGGTCAAAATGACCTTGGACATTTCAGCATTCACTCTGAGGAGTCCAATCCTCACATTATAAACCAGAGTTTGTTTCCAGTCCGGTATGGTTA
Source organism: Cabassous unicinctus (assembly GCA_029593785.1). Lineage (NCBI taxonomy): Eukaryota > Metazoa > Chordata > Mammalia > Cingulata > Chlamyphoridae > Cabassous > Cabassous unicinctus. The sequence goes on from JAQZBX010096150.1 coordinate 9,333, forward strand.
AAGCCGTTTTGCCTGGGAAAGTCCCGGTGAAAGTAGGGAGTTTAAAAAAAAAAAAATCCCAAGTTGTGAAACGCAAAGTCAGACAGCCATAGTACGGGAAGATTTCTGTAAACTCAGTGTAACTCAAGATATGTTTTATAAGCCAGTCAAGAGATGAACACACACTGTCCTCAAACCCAGCAGCAACAGCAGCACTGCCCTGACACAATCCCCACGCTCTGGCTGCTCCCCCCCATCCTGGCCCCTCTTCGCTTCGCCGGGAGGCGGGGGAAGCTCCTGTCTTAAGCCTTGACATCTGCAGAGCGTTTCCCAATAGCGAGACAAGGCCCCTCAGCTGGAGGAAGTGGATGCTGACAAGGGGGAGTAAAAACAGAAAGAGACAGAGCTAGAATTCGAGGCTGCTAGGTAGTGGGAAGAGTCACGCACACGCTGAGCGGTCACTCTGGGTCCGGATGGCACAGCCCAGGTGTCCGTGCTAAAGTTGGCATCTCCAAAATCTAGAACGCAACTTGGGCGCGCCTGTACAAACTCGGCCTTCGGCTGTTCTGAAGCCGGTCAAGTTGGCACAGGGTTCCGGCTGCCTGGAGATCTGAGAGGCGCGGAAGGGTGGAGAGTCCATGGGGTCTCTATTCCCTGGGTGTCCTCCGAGTTCCTGCTCGGCTCCGCGGGAGAGGAGACTAGAGAGCCAAGTCTACAGTGGGCCGGAGCGGCGGGCGCTAGGGCGCGGGGCGGGGATGTTTGGGAAGGAGATGGGGGCTCAGGCGGGGAGTCCAAGGACGCGGGGGATGCCTACCTTGCAACATGGCCTCAAGTTTCTTCCTGTCCACGCGGAAGCGCTCCTCGCTCCACTCGGGACTGTGCAGGGGCGCCCCGGCAACCAGGTCGTCTTCCGAGCCGGGCATGGGCGAGTCGGTGCTGCGCTCGCTGTTAGAGCCCGGGTCCGACTGCGCCGCCAGATAGCCGGGCTCGCCCTGGGCGGCCATGGTGGGCGCGCGGCGCTCGGGCTCAGGCTGTGGCCGCTGCTCTGCTGGCGCCGCCACTAACGCCTCCGCTCGCCGGCCCGGCGCGACTGGCTCTCCGCGTAGCGGCTCTAGCTCGTCCCCCCGCAGCCGCCGACGCCGCCGCCAACGCCGCCGCCAGGGAGTCCCGGGCGCATCCCAGCCACGGGCGCAGCCCACGCGGCACGCCGCCCCCGGTCCCGGCCCCGGCTCCGGTCCCGGGCCAGTGGCTACGCCGCCCCCCGCCAGCAACGCTCGCGCCGAGTGAGCGCGCCGCGCCGCCCGCGCCTCCATCCGCAGGGCTCCGGCGTCCCCTCACTGCCCGCCCCCCCTACGGCAGCGAGCTCATTGGCCCGGCCAGCCCACGGGGAGCCGCGGCGGGCGGACGCGCGGGCGGGCGGCCTCTGGCGATCACACACACTCGCGCGCACACACACCACGTACACGTATAACTCCATTCCCTCAGACGTATTCTCATAGTTCTCCAAACCCCGACCCTCGCCAAGTTCAAGCACAGCACACTTCTGAACGCACACACAATTTCTCAGTTACCCTCACACCACGTACACACTACCACTTTTCTGCTCTTAAACGTACAAATCTTGTACCCCATGCACACTCTCATAGTTCTCCAAACTCAGACACTCGCCAATTTCAGGCACAGCACACACCAGAATGCACAACGTGCACACAAAATTCTTACTCTACGCACACATGCCATGTACACCCTACCACTTCTCTGCACTTACACATACAAATCCCATTCCCCACATACCCTAATAGTTCAAACAGACAAGTCAAGTTCAAGCACAGCACACTCCTGAACACTCACGAAGCACACGCAATTCCCCTTCCATTTGCATACACACACTACTCCCTAAAACAGTTCCAGTGAGTCCCACAAGCTTGAAACGGGTGGAGGGAGAGGTGAGGGCTTGGAGGAAAACAGTGTCCAACTCTCCCAGAAATCACCATGGACATTGCTTGCATACAGTTCATTCTTCCACTAAAGGTTCAAACCCAGAGCCCTCCTCTCCCATCCCAGCAGCAAATTGGCCAGCAACTGCCTCTGAAATTGGCAAGAGGCTTACACTTTTTATTCTGAGGTAAGGGTTGTTTTGTTTTGTATTCTTCAATGAGCTGAGGGAGTAGTCATTATCTATGTCATTCTCAAGAAATGGCCTCTCCAGAAGAATAAAAAAAAGGCCTGGGAAGGTAAAGATGGCTTTGAAACTTAGAATGGTGATTGGCTGAAAACAGCTGGTATCTGGACAAGGCTGTCTTCTTGAGGACTGAGGGCTCTCCTGGGTTCTCAAGGTCGGCCTCTCACCAGCTGATGGCTGGTAAATGAACCTCTGCATGGGAAGCCCTAAGTCAGCCCACCCACTAACTTGGCTTGAGCACCAGGTAAGAGGAGACTCTTGAACCAAATATACTCTTAGAACTCTATTTTCCCAGTTCACTCTGATTCAGACCCTCTTTTATTTTATGACCAAAAGGACAA
>JAQZBX010096151.1:0-11836 GCA_029593785.1 Cabassous unicinctus
GGAAGGAGCTGGAACTATGGAACCTTAGGAGGAAGAGGAAGGCTGAACCCTTGCAGAGACTGGCAGCCATCTTGCTCCAACACGTGGCAACAGTTTTTGGTGAGAGAAGTAACTTTCACTTTATGGCCTTGTGACTGTAAGCTTCTACCCCAAATAAATACCCTTTATAAAAGCCAACAGATTTTTGCTACTTTGCATCAGCACCCCTTTGGCTGACTAATACAATCACTAAGGAAAATCACAGCCACCCCCATCCCACTGCCACTTTAAGCAGCACACAGAGCTTTGTAGTTATATTTCTTTCAACAATATACAACTGAGCTGCAGTGATTAGCAGTTACTGATAATTACACTTATGAAAATGAAAAACAAATTCTGAAAAGCGTCCCCTTTGATATCTAGTAATTGCAAAGTGAACACTTTTTCAGAAAAAGGTAAACACCTTCTTTCATAAATGACAAGCAATAATTGAGCACTTATGTACAAGATTGTGCTCTGAGTGTTTTACAAATACTCACAATAGAACTAAGAGGTAGGCACTATTGTTGTACTATGTTGTAGAGGAAGAAGTTGTGGCTCAAAATGATTGTCATTTGTGCAATGTCACGCAGCTAGTAAAGCAGAGGTGGGATTTGTACATCAGAGTGTGACAATGATATATCCCGAAATATAGAAATATGTACTCAATATATTCCATGTCTCAACTATGACATGAAATTTTCTCAGTGATGGGGGCGGAGGTTCTATGGCCTTCTATTAATGCTATATCCATTTAGTTTCCATGGAAGGGCAGCAGCAATCATATATTCATGGCCAGGAAAACCATGTTACAGGTGAGTTAGGTAAGACACTGGTCTCCAAGAGCTCTTTTGTTCTTCATATTCATAAATCAGCAAAGCTATCCTGGGAGTTGCGTAAATTCATATAGATCCAATCTTTATACAGGTCCTATTTTCAATAGCAGCTTAGCCATGAGAAATTTGTAGTAGAAACGTGGAGGTCCTTCCTTTACTACTTTTGTTTATCCAATAATTCAGTAAACATTTATAGAGCCATACTATGTGTCAGGAAATATTCTAGGTTCTGGAGACCCACTGATGGCTGAGACACCTATTCTCCCTTCATAGAGGTCGTAGTCTAGTGAGGGAATCAGAGAAATAGATAGTTTGCAAATGCGTGCAGTAAATATTATGCTAGATTAAAGCAGAGTGCTATGAGAGAGGGGAATAAGAAAGATATCTTAGATAAAATATTGTTATTTAACTTCTGACATTTTAAGGCCCTCAGTAAGAGCAGGCAAAAATAGCAATGCATCAAACACTCAGGTTTTTTGAGAGGATTACTTATGTATGTTTCACAGGCATGGATAGGAACTCGGATTACTAAAATCAACATACACATTAAGCTCTATGAGGTCCTCTAGGGCAAGAACTGTGTCTTGGACATATTTTATGTTGTCAGTGCCTGATGTAACATCTAGCCTACAATAGGTGCTCAGCAAATGGTAATTGAACCGAATCCTTCAGAGGCATGTGATCTAGTTTGAAGCACCATCTTTAAAAAAAGCATAGACCACTAGGGAAGATGCAAGAATAGAAAAAGAACGATTGAAGTATATACACAATGTCTTGACCCACAATTAAAATTTCTGAGTTTTTCTACTAACTTGATTAACTGTAGGAATGAAAATCCCTGGTAAATAAGCTTGTTGTTAAACCTGATCTGCTTCCTCAGTAGGTCTCTTGGGGAGTATTAAAAAAATGAGTTGTGAGGAACAATGGACAAAACTTGTGCTTATCATTTGAGGTAAAGAAATTTAATGTAGGATGAAATCATCACAACTCTAAAAATTATTCAGAGAGAAGTTAAGAATCTCCTGCGCTCAAGTCTACTTGAAGGATAAAAACCTAACTAGATGGTAGAATTGAATTTGAAGTAAATTTGAAACAAGAAATGTTTCAAGCCTCCTACTCAGTCTGTCAAACCGCATCTTTCTTTCTTCCCTCCAACTCTTTTCCCAGTGGGAAATTGGGGAATGGAAAAGGAAGAACAAAGAAAAGGTTATGTTGGAAGTTGGGATGGCACCACAGGAAAAGTCTCCACAGATTTGTTGCAGAATTTAGCCCCACAAAAGATCAGAAATATTAGTCCACTATCTGCCAGTTCCACTACCCACTACCAACAGAAGGAAATACTTTTATGGAAGAAGAAAGCTCTCAAGACAGTTAAATCCCAGAACTCTTAAGATTGAGAACACTTTCTTGTTTTGGTCTTTACAAATAGGCTGTTTTCTGGGAAGGGATTACACACTATTATTAACTGAAGTGTTTTTCTCTGCCTTTTTCTTATTATGTATTATTTTAAAAGTTACTCAACTTTTGAGAACTAAAAATGGTAAAACAAACAAATAAACTGAATTTCATTAAAAATAAAACAACAAAAAACAGCTGTATCAGAGGATCTTGGCTTTAAGGACCAGAGAAATTATACCAAACCTAATATAAGAAAAAAAAACCATTTGAGTAGGAATTGAAATGATGTCCTTTAGCATCCATGCTGCAAAAGAGCTACCACACATATCCATATGTTGACGCTGGCCTAAGTGTAAGAAATGTATCAGAGAAGACTTTGTGAGCTGGAAAATATTTGACAGCTAAATTTCATTTAGAATAGCCTTGCACATACCTAATATAGTAAGACCCACAGTGTTAAATTTTATAAAAGAATGTTACAGTTTCAGAGCCGGGCATAAACTGAAAAATCAACTGGTCAGCCTTGTTTTTTAATTGATCTACAATAAAGTAAGTACAGAAATAAAGAGTAAGCCTTTGGAAACATTTGCAGCAATTTGACAGGGTTAATTTATATCTGTTGCTTTTTATAATTAAACATCTAGGGATTGAATTTGTATGTCCTTATTTTTAACTTCACTTCCTAGTAATTCAATTTTATTTTATTTTACAAAATTTTTATTCCTTGTCAAATTGGAAAATTTTTTCAGTGGTCTGTAGTGGGTTGAATAGAGTCCATCCCAAATGCATGTCCCCTGGGAACCTCAAAATAAGACCTCATTTGGAATAAGGTTATTTGTAGATTTATTTTGTTTAAGGATCTTGAGATAAAATCATCCTAGTATCTGTATAAGAAGAAGAGAGGGCATGGAGACACAGAAGGACACAGGGAAGAAGGCCATATGAAAACAGAGGCAGAGATTGGAGGGATGCAACTACAAGCCAAGGAACATCAAGGATTGCCAGGAGCCACCGGAAGCAGGAAGAAGCAAGGAAGGATGCTCTAGAGCCTTCAGAGGGAGCATGTCTTGCTGGCCTCTTGCTTTGGACTCTGGCCTCCAGAACTGTGAGAGAGGAAGTTTCTGTTGTTTTAAGCTACCGAGTTTGTGGTAATTTGTTACGGGAGCCCCAGGAAACTGACACATGGTACTTCTACACAGATAGTTTGAGAAGCACTGGCCTTGGGGTCATGTTGAGGTGCCCCCAGCTAGTGCGAGGGCAGGTGAAGATAGACTGAGAGGGAGAGTGCGTGTAGTTGCAGGTTCTCCATCCCTTGTTGATGACAAAGGAGCACACTGCTAATGTGTTTTAAATATTTGTGTCAGCAGAGTAGATGGTGGTCACAGTTGATAATGACAATCTCGTTTGGGAAGGAGAAAAGAAAGTTAGATGCCCAGAGTACCTCTCTCTAATCAGGGAGAGAATAAACTTTTATACTGCTCCCTAAACTGTCTCCAGGGTTAGGAACTCAACCTAAGAATGTCATTGCCTTGAAGGAGAACTTGTCATTTCAAAGCTTCTTCCTGTATTTTGTGCTCTGGTATCACAAAGTAGTTGGTCCTTGTTTAGCAGCGCCTCAGAGCTCAATTTGGGTAGGGAGTAGAAAATGTAGAAGATGAAACTGATCTTCATGAGAAATAATAGGAATTTGGGTTGAAGGCTATGATTATGAAGGAGAGAGAAAGTTCTAGAAAGATGAGCCCAGAAGAGATGGGAGCCTAGGAAAAATAACAGTGGCAGAGAAAGGCTGTGGATTTAGAACAGTGTTGAATATTCCATTTTAAATTATTTCTCATGCTTTGCTATTGTAATGCAGTAATTTCTCTCCATTAGCCCAAACCTTTAGTAAAAGTCAGCCTCATCCAATTGCTTTGCCTTAATGGAACTCAGAGGAAAAAAGAAATGGAATGTATATGTGTTATGTGTTTGAGCTAAGGGGAGTTGGGTACAGTTTCCATTCTGGGGCAAATTCACAAACTCAAAGGGCAGCTGGCAGAGGCAGAGAAACAGAGCAAACCAGCAGAGAATGAGAATTCAATAGGATTAGAAAATTAGTGAGAAATGGCCAGAGGAGTGCAATGAGCTGCCCTGATGTGCCCCTAGCCAAGAATCCACAAAGATATTTTGTGGAGGGATTTTGTGGACGGGTCCTGGGTTTCTCACTGAACTTGGAATGGGAGCTCAAGATATTCATTTAGAATGTGAGAGGAAATGTGACATGATAATCAGAGGCACTGGGGAAAATCAGACAGAAACCAGAGGCCTTAGTTTATCAAGCAATGTTCCAACTATAAGAATATTACAGGTGTCACCTTATTTATTCTTTGAAACAACTCCAGGGGTTGACTTCTATCAGTATTTCATTTTACAAGTTTTATTTTAACAACACTAAAATTGCAATAACAAGAAATATTGAAAATCACTCATGAAGTGTGTGGTACCTTGAGACTATATGTACCCTTGAAATTCAAGTTCTGGAAATTGGACCATCCCTGTGGATATGAATCTATTGTAAATAAGACCATTTTATTAGATTATTTCAGTAAGGTGTGGCCCAGGGTGGGTCTTAATCCTCTGACTAGAGTCTTTTATAAATGGATGAATATGGAGAGAGGGAGGTCACAGAGACAGGGAGGAACCCCTAGAAGCTGAGAGAGAAAGTCCTGAAAGCCAGAAGCTGAAATCAATGGAACCTGGAGAGAGAAAGCCACAGGAGCAGAGAGGAAGCTGTAGGAAGCCAGAAGCTGAAAGCAAAAATACCTGCAGGAGACGGGAGAGAGAGCAGATGCCGCCAATTTGCCCTGCCATGTGACAGGAGTCCAGGATCTTTGTCTTGGGAGAGAGGGTTTCAACTGATGCTTCGATTTGGACATTTTTCTCAGCCTGATAAGCTTATAAGTTAATAAATCCCCATTATAAAAGCCAACCCATTTCTGTTAGATTGCCTTGACAGCCTTTACCAAACTAAAACAGTGTACAACCTCTTTCATTCTTTAGATGAGAAAAACTGAAGTCCAAAGATAATAATGGTTAACACAAGAGTACAGAGGCAGAGTCAAAAAGCCCAGAAAGATAGCTGGAGTTCATTTCTTTCAATAAAAGAGCAAAGAAGAGTTTAACAACATATCTCTAAACAATTTAAATATAAATTTGGGATATTAATCTAAATGACAGCTTACTTTCATGTCACCTGCATCTTAAGAGTTTCTCTTTTATCTGATTCACTGAGTTGGTTTGTTTTTTGTTTGTTTGGTTGGTTGGTTTGGTTTTTGGCTCTTCCTACCATAGAATAAAGGTGCTCCTCTAGCTGATTATTTTCATAAGAACATTCTGTAATGGCAAAAGTATTAGCTAAAGACAACACTGGGTACATTGGTCAGCCCTATCTGGGGACTGAATCACTCTATGTATGTACTTCTTAGCCTCTGAAGTTTTAGGGCACATGCTGAGTCTGTATTCTCTGAGTTATGGAGATTTGTCTCTATATCTTAGAACTAACTGAGTTAAATTTTGTTCTCAAAAGTGGAAGAGGAAGGATGTTAAGTAAATGATATCAGGTGTGAATTTGGTTGGTTAGGCAATCAATCACAAAAAGTTCTGTTTCTTTAATAATAATTGCTGAGCTTTCCTATTTGACAGTCCAGTACTCAGTGCCACATCTTGGCTTTCAGTAAGGCATGAAACACTATCCTGTTGACCTGGTGATTTCTTGCTCTCACCCAGGAAAACATCCTTTCCTTGTATTTCATGAACCATGGTTTATTTATACACATCTAGTTGATACATGCCTTAAATTGTTCCCTAGATTCAGAAATGGTGAGTTTGAATCTGTATTTCTTCTAGTTTATATTTTATTTTTTATTTTCCTAGACTTGTAACATAAATGAGACCACAAATATCTTATGAAATCCCTTTGATTAACCAGATGAGGAAACTGAGATTTGGTGCCTAGTCATAGTAAGTGCTCAATGAATGTTAGGTTTATTGAATCACTTATAGAACACAAATGATTTGCTAGGTCACATGTGAGGGTGCTGATAAGAAATTGAGACATGTGACTTCTTCTGCAAGGTCCTTTCCCTACAACATACCATCTATTTCAGCCTAAACACCCATTTATCTGCTACTGTTACACCTGCTCACAAGGAGCAAAATTCCAAGCACAGAGATAAGAGCCAAAGGAGGAGCATTTGTTCCTGGAAAATTTACATCTGCATCTATCTCATCGAAATAGATGAGAATCATATTTAAGAAAATGCCATAGTCAGCAGAAGTAGGGTATTTTAGTTCCCTAGGCTGCTTGAAGCAGATATCATGAAATGGGTTGGCTTAAACAATGGGAATTTATTAGCCTATAGTTTAAGGTTGTGAAAATGTCCATATCAAGGCATCATCAAGGTGATGCTTTCTTCGACCTTGAAGACTGGCTGCCGGTGAGCCTTGACTCCTTTGCCACATGGTAAGGCACCTGGAGGTGTCTGCTGGTCTCTACCTTCTCTTCTGGGTTTTGTTGCTGTACACTTCTTGTTTCTGTGGCTTTCTCTCTCTTTTTCTGAATTCCATTGTCTTATAAAGTTCTCTAATAAGAAGATTAAGACCCATTCTGAATGAGGTGGGTCACACCTTAACTGAAGAAGCCTCATCAAAAGGTCCTACTTACAATGGTTCCACACCCATAAGAATGCATTAGATTTAAGAACATGTTACTGAGGGTGCATACAGCTTCAAACCACTGCATAAGGACAAGTGAGAAAAACCCCTTGTGTCACATACACACACACACACACATACACACACATACATTTGTGTTTCCTTTCCTGAGTAGACATCTAAGAGCTCCAGGTAGAAAGAGGATGGAGTGCAGGAGGTAGCACAGCAAGAGGAAAGCAGCACCTGGGATGCAGTGACTGTTATTTAGCTTAACCAGTGGGGCAATGGTTTTAAGGGACATGTTAAGTTTACAATATGCAGGGCTAAAGGCAAGGTAGGTACCTAGTATTTCTGTGGAAGAACGGGAAGCCTCACAGAAACATTTCAACCCACTCTGGATGGTAAAGACTATGAAAAAGGATTTTCCATATTGACCAGAAACCTGGGGATGTTATGCCCAGCCCTTGAGTTGTCTACCTTCCAGCTTCACCCAAAAGGCTATTCCAAAGAGAGGTGTTCATTAGAGTAAGTCAAATATCTTCTAACTCTTTAAAAATAGCAAACCAGACCTTGTATCCTTTTCTCCTTGGGGACTTCTTCAAACGCATCTGGTTTTCTTAACTCTTTTTCATCACTTTTACAACTCTGGGTATTTTGTCTGCCACCCTAGACCACATGGGTATACTCTTCTCCAGTGGACTTTCTTAAAAGAGAAATAACAATGTTAGTCTGCTGTGTCTTAAACCAGAGGATACTTCTTGTTGACATCTTAGTTCTGCCTGAGCTGCTATCACAAATACCATTCAAAGGGTTGGCTTAAACAATGAGAATTTATTGGCTCATGGTTTTGAGGCTAGGAGAAGTCTAAAATTGAGGCATCAGTAGGGTTATACTTTCTTCCCAAAATCTATAAGAGTCTGGTGCTGCCATCCTTGGGGTCCTTTGCTTGTCTACCTGTCTTGAGTCACGTTGTGATGTCCTCTTCTTTCTCTTCTCTTCCATTGACTTCCAACTTCTACCTCCTCCCCATGGCTTTTTCTCACCTTGGTTTCTGGTTTCTTCTCTTTATAAGACCTCAGTAATCTGGGTTAAGGTTTACCATGCTCCAGTTGGCCACACCTTAACTAAAATAACATCTACAAGAGCCCCACCTTACAATGGGTTTACACCCACAAGAATGGGGATTAGGATTAAGAACATGTATAAATTGTTCTGGGAAAACTGGAACTCCATTTACAAAAAAAGAAGAAACCCTACCTCACACTTTATACAAAAAAATCAACTCTACATGGATCAAAGACCTTATTATAAGAGCCAGAACTATCAAACTCATAGAAGAAAATGTAGGTAAGCATCTGCAAGACCTTGTGTTAGGAAATGGTTTCTTAGACTTTAAGCCCAAAGCACAAGCAACAAAATAAAAAAATAGATAAATAAGACCCCCTCAAAATGAAAAACTTTGGGCCTCAAAGGTATTTTTCATGAAAGTAAAACAACAGCCTTCACAATGGGAGAAAATATTTGGAAACTACATATCTGAAAAAGGTTTAATATACCAAATATATAAAGAAACCCTTCAACTTAACAACAGAAAGATAAACAACTCAATTTAAAAGTGGGCAAAAGACTTGAATAGACATCTCTCCCAAGAAGATATACAAATGGTCAGAAAGCACATGAAAATATGCTCAACATCATTAGCCATCAGGGATATGCAAATCAAAATCACTATGATATACCATTTCACTCCCATTAAAATGGCTGCTATTAAAAAAATAGAAAATAACAAGTGTTGGATAGGATGAGGAGAAATAGGAACACTCGGTCATTGCAGGTGGCAATGTAAAATGGTGCAACCACTGTGGAAGATGGTTTTGCAGTCCCTCAAAAAGTTAAGTATAGAACTTCCATATGACCCAGAAATCCCACCACTAGGTATATACCCAAAAGAATTGAAAGCAGGGACTCCAAAAGATATTTACACAACTGTGTTCATAGTGTCATTATTCACAATTGCCAAAAGATGGAACCAACCCAAATGTCCATCAACCAATGAATGTATAAATAAAATATGGTTTATGCATGCAATGGAATATTATTCAGCTGTAAAAAGGAATGAAGTCTTGATACTTGTGACAACATGGATGAACCTTGAAGACATTTTGTTGAGTGAAATAAGCCAGACAAAAGGACAAATATTGTATGATCTCACTGATTTGAAATAATTAGATTAAGGAAAGTGCAATATAGAATAGAGTCAGAATCAAGAATAGAGTCTACCAGGTGATGGGATGGATAGGGAATGGGAAGAAAAGGCTTAATATGTACAGGGTTCTTATTTGGAATGACAGAAGTGTTTTGGTAATGGAGGGTGGTGATGGTAGCACAACATTGTGAATGCAATTACTAGCAATGAAATGTATATCTGAAAGTGATTAAAAGGGAAAATGTTAAATTATGTATATCTTAATAGAATAAAAATTAAAGAAAAATCCATGGAACGTTTCTACACAAACTGTGAACCTTAAGTTAAACCATGGACTGATGTTAATAGCACTATTACAAAAATGTGCTACCATCAATTGTAACAATTGTGCCATACCAATGCAAGGTGTTAATAATAGGGTGGTATATATGGGAATTCTCTATTTTACATGTGATTGTTCTGTAAACCCACAACTTCTCTAATAAAGGAAAGTGGCTGCCAATTTCCTAATAAGATAGGGAAGAAAAAGTAAGACACAGAAGGAAAAACAAGCTCAGCTGTCAGAGGAAATGATATGGACAAAGTTGTTAGAAGAAGACAAGGGGCAATTAAAGATCAGAAACAATAGAAATGTTTGGAAGAATATGGATGATACAAAGGAGGGATAGCAGGAATTGAGGATTTCCTCTAGGAGTTTGATAATTCTGGCTCTTATATAAAGATTTTTTATCCATTTTGGATTGGTTTCTGTATGAAGTGTGAGGTAAAGGCCCTCATTTTTTGTAAATGGAGATACACTTTTCCCAGCACCATTTGTTGTAGAGACTATGCTTTATTAATTGAGTGGTCTTTGCCCCCTTGTCAAAAAGAGGCATCAACATACTCTGAATCACTCCGTTGAAGGATTTCTCTGTGATGGTTTTCTATATCAATTCTTAGAACCAGTAACCTATCTCACTCTCCAGTTCACCATCTAATATTCACAGACATTTCTGCTCTTGGACTCCAGCCCATTTTTCTTGCTGTGTCTCCTAATATAATACTTCTTCATAGTTAAAAAGAATAATAAGAATCTACATTCCTTTTATTAGTTAGAAGATCAGTTACATAAACCTTCCACGTTCTCTGGTCTGCCCCAGATTCTGGGAGAAAGAATTGCTTACCAATTCTTATGTTGTAACTTCTAACTTTTAAAAATGATTTCAAAGTCTGCACTAGGAACATAGTGAACAGAAAGCATACTGAGAGATATATTCTCCCCATCTCCTGAACATCTTAAGTCTTAAGGCTGCCTGTCTAAATGTGTTATGTTTTTGTGGCTTTGTCTTTTCTTCACATAGCCTGGAGTTTTGAGGACAAGATCTGCCTGATTTCTTGTTCTCTCTTGATCATATCACAGAACTCAGCTTAGTGTTACACAGAGCACTACGGAGCTAAAAAGCTAACCCTGGTGAGACAACAGACGTGAAGATATCAGATACTTGCTTAGATAGCAGTGATACAACTACAACAGTGCTTCTCATGGGAGGAATAGTTTGAAAAGTTCCTTCAAATGATTCTGATTTTCTAATCTCCTCATACACATACACATACACATCTGTTGAATACAGAATTAAAATATAGAATGGATGTTGATTCATTTGGTATTGTTGTCATTTAGTATTCTTTCATTTCTAACATATATAAAGCAATTAAGTATCATCACTTGAAACAATTTTCTGAGCAAAAACTTCATGCTCCACACTGTCTCTGAGTCTTATAATTGAGTGACATTTTAACACTTTAGTTCGTAATTTTAACAAGCTGCTTTTAAGATACAAGAAAGGTCAATGCTTTTATAAGACCAGAAACTGAAATCAGGCAAAAAATGAATTCAAAAGTGGAAAAGTGATGACAAGTTCTTCATGCTCAGAAGAGCTAATTATTAAATTTTTTAAGATATATTTTTATTAAAGAAGTTGTGAACTTACAAAACAATCATGCACATGTGTAGAATATCCATACAACACCCCTTCACCAACACACCACACCGTGGTGGAATATTTGTTACAGATTATGAGATAATATCATCAGACTATTACCACCAACCATGGTCCACAGTGTACATCTGGTACACCTTTTCCACAACCCCTCATTATCTACACAGTACATCTTTGGCATTGATGCAAGAATATTACAGTATTGCTGTTAACCACAGTCCATAGGTCACACCAATTGTATTTTTCCCATGCTTCTCCTCATTTCCACCACGCTGAAATAGTGACATACAGGCACTCTAGCTCACAGAATGACACTCTTGCATCCATACCATCAACCACAATTCTCCTCCACCTCTGGGTTCACTGTATTATTCCATCCCTAGATTATTCTCTAGCTTTCTTTCAACTGGCATTTACTTGCCTAGACCACCCTTTTCAGCCACATTCCCATTTATAAACCAGCTGCTATTAACTATAATGTGTTACCATCAACTCTATCCATTTCCACACTTTTACAGTCTAGTTAATTAAAACTTCTACATACATTAAGCATCAGTAGTTCTTCTCAGCCCTCCTCTTATCTCCTAATAAACTATACTCTAGGTTTTAACTCCATGGGTTTATTCTTTGTATTTAGTTCATAGTAAGAGACCATGCAATATTTGTCTTTTTGTGTCTGGCTTACTTCATTTAGCATAATGTCTTCAATA
>JAQZBX010096152.1:0-11880 GCA_029593785.1 Cabassous unicinctus
TGACTTTTCTGGGAAGTGGATTATGATTTTTATTGTTTATGAAAGGGTCTAATCCTTCCTCCCTAGTCAAGTATTTCTCTGAGCAAAATTGTGGAGTAGCTAAGTTCATTTTTGGAACTATCTCCTTTGAAACATCTATTGTGTAATAATAATGATAATAATGGCTGGCATTAAAAAAAATGATTACTTGCTTATGTGCCAGGAACAGTTCCATAATAACCCTCTGAATTAGTACTATTATCTTCATTTTACAGATGAGGAAACCAAGGCAGAGAACTTGCCCAGAGTCCTCATCTGGTGGGTCTGGGGACCCTAGCATACTGGCTTCAGAGGTACCGGTACAATGAGGCTCTGTTCATAAGTAACAGTTTACTCCTTTGTAAATCGAGAATAATAAGAGTAGTCAGTGTCATCGTGGGGAATAAATGAGTTAAAGTAGGATAGTCCTTAACTAAATGGTGGGCACATTATTACAATAGGTGTTAATAAACACAAACTCTCCATACGTAGCCTCTGTTGTATCCCGGAAGGCATTGTTACCTTTCTTTGAAGAGGTATTAGGGTCATAAATTGCATTACCAAATAGGGGGTGGGTAAAGATTTGAAACTCTAGGACCAAAGCCTTTGAAGAGGTATTAGGGTCATAAATTGCATTACCAAATAGGGGGTGGGTAAAGATTTGAAACTCTAGGACCAAAGCCTAAGATACTGCTCTCCCCACTATATGGTATTATGGTCTATTTATGGTCTCATGCTTATCTTTGTATTCTATTCCACAATCCAGTTACTTATCTATTAATAGAAAACTTTTAGGTTTGGAGATCATTGCTTTTCTTAGGGAGATGAACCTTGTTTATGCCTTGTCTTCACACATACCACTACTCTTTGAGGGTTTAGACAGTGCTGCAGGGTTGTGAATTATGAGACCTAGATTTTGAACCCGGCTCACCTTTGGATCAAAGCTGGACCCTTTAACTTGTTTGGGCCATATATTTCTCATTTATAAAATGGGATGGGTGATGGTGACCAGATGATTTTTACCAAAGTCCGTTTTGCTTTGGAATTGTACAACCCAGAGATAGTCCTTTAGCTTGTTGTTTTTCCAACTGTGGGTCGAGTCAAACAAACAAACAAAAAAAAGATTTGTGTAAATATTGTTTGGTGAAACTTTTGTTTCACTCAGATATTTATACGTGGTACATAAAATGTATATCTAAAATGTACATCTCACTGCGAATTGTAATAAAAACATTTGAAAGCTACTATAGGGTGATGCAACCTATAGACCTGTAACCCGGAGGAGCCAGAGTACCCGAAACCAATCTCGAAATCCCAATTTGAGCGCCCCCGCCAAAACTCAGAAGCAAACGTGAGTACGGACTACGGTCCCGTCACTCCTCGCGAGGGCAGCGGCCCGCCACCATCCCAGGCGCTCCCCAAGTCGACGTTGCACCTCCGGCCCCAGTCCCGGCCGAAGGGAAGCTACGCGCGTCCTGACGTCATCTCCAGGCGCCGGTGCCTCGGCCTTCTACTTCGCGGGAGAAGTTGTTGGCGCCAATGGATCCCGAGCCCCGGTAACGGATTCCTCAGCCGGTCGGCTCTTCTGCTGCCTTCCCGCGCCTCAATCCTTGGGCTGCGATGGTGAGTCCCTAGGGGAGGCTGTGCGGTTCGGGGGCTTGGGATACTTTGCTGTCAGGATGTGGACGGGAAACGCCTTGCGTGGAGGGTGGAGGAGGACGGCGGTGGGTGGTTCTTGGAGGGGGAGCGAAGGCTTAGAAGGGGGAACACACCGGGCACTGGTCGCACGACTTTTGTTGGACCGCGGGCTCTGGCTCTCGGCGGCAGCCAGGGCGCAGGCCTTTTGGTGCTGCGCAGGCGTTTCGTTTTTTTCCACCCTTGGGGAAGGGAGGAAGCAAGGGTGTAATGAAGGTGATTTTGGGGCGCAGCGATGAAGTTTTCCTGTTCAATGTTGTCCCTAACTTCAGTTTTGAGTCTTGCCTAAAGCGTTCCTTCCAAGCTTTGGGTCAGGAGAGAAAAGAATGTAACAAACTTTCCTTTGCTGTAAATTGTCTCAGGCTTTCAACTTTAGTTATTAACAGCTACGCGAAACGCTTATCACATTGCTGTTTTGAGACCGAGGGTATGGGGAGGGTGTTTTGTTTAGATGAGTTCTTAAGAGTTAAAGCGATTACAGGAAAAAAAATACAGTGGGTAGAAAACAGATATAATAATTTGACAACTGTCACCTCATATTATGACGTTATTTTTGAGTTATTCAAAAATAACTCAGTGCATACTTTTGAATAAAGCGTTTAGATAAATTGAGAGAAATAATAATCCAGCCAGCAAAACAGACATTCAGGATGGTATGGGAATGGATACAGGTATGCGTTGGAAATATTTTAAATATAAATTATACTTTAAGGTGTTCGAATAAGCCACAAGATATTTACTACTCAGGCATAATTTTGTCAAATTTTTTCAGCTTCTCTGTCAGAGCGCCAACGTCCTGGGGGGCGGGGGGGAAGTTCTATGACAAAATGGGAAACCTCGGAGCCCTTTTTATTTTTTTCTCAAAGAAGGCTAAAATAATAATGATATTAGTCACCCTGTACCACCAAGCCTCTTCTTCAGCTCAGTATGTGAGCTGTTTGTTTTACATACCTTTTTTCATTTAAACCTTAACAGCAGTCCAGTTTTACATATGGTAAAGGAGACTTTCAGAATTTAAACAATTTCTTATAGAACTAATAAGTGGTTGAACTAGAATTAGAACCTAGGTTTTTCTGAACACTACATTATACTGCCTCCCTGAAATGGTTATTACAGTTTGGAGTTCCGGCACTGTCAGGTATTGTGGAAAGTTGATGAGATTTGGAGTCTTGAAGGTGAGAGTGTTTTAATCTTGTTCTGCAATTTAATAGTTTTGTGGTCTTGGGCAAGTAAGTAGCTTAACGTTAACCCCTTTGAGCCTCTTTCCTAACTTGTAAAAGAGAGGAAAATAATAGCTGCCCTGTCTTGAAGATTAAACAAGATGATGTATGTAAAGCTTCCATTCTGTTGCCTGACAGGTATACAACTACCAACTACTAATTATCTGTTTTTCTTAGGAAGGACTCCATGTAAAGTCACATAAAGTATAAGAGACCTCATAGATACCTTTGATGTCAGTCAGGGTGAATGACAGCTTATGTAGTCAACTTTTGATCATTTAGATACTTTTACCCTTTTTTTTTTCTTCTTTTTCTTCAGTGCTCCTGTTTATGGTGCAAGTTGAAATTTAAAGTCCTCAGAAAAGAAATTGGAGTCAAATTGCTCAGTTTTGCTCTTTGTTAGAGGGCAAAAGTTCTATAATGTAGATAAGAACTTTTGATTATATTTAATTTTGTCCTCCTGTTTGTAGTTCAAAAATGAGCAAAATCCTAGATTAAAATTCTATTCAACAAATATTTATTGAACACTTATGTACACGCTATATTCTAGTACAGTGGTTCTTAACCTTTGGGTCATGGTTCCCTTTGATCATGTGGTGAATGGCATGCAAATTTTCTGCTGAGAGAAATGCACATAGTCATATGCATACCATTTTAGGGGATTCATATATCTTGTGAAGCCCATCAGTACATGCAAGATTAACACCTCTTGCCCTGGGAGCTGCATTTTTTCTCAGATATTTTCCAATTAAAAAATTATCGATAGGGAGCTGGTGTAGCTCAAGTGGTTGTGTACTGCAGTACCACATAGGAGGTTCCAGGCTCAATTCCCAGCCCTGGTACCTTAAAAAAAAAAAAATCAATGAAGGAATAAAATACTATATCCACACAATGGAATACAATGCAGCTAGCTATTAAAACTGAGAAAACTATTTATCCCCTGATATGAAATAATTGCCAAGATAAATTAAGTGAAAAAAGTAAGGTGCAAAACAGTAAGTATATTGGTAATATAAAAATAACTTTTATTTGGAAATAAGGGGGAAATGTATTTATATATTTGCTTGTAGATGCATACAATATCTCTGGAAGGATACACAAGAAACTTACTGATAGCATTTGTTACCTCCAGGAATGGGAAGTGTGTGTCTGAGAGGTAGGATGGGAGGGGCACTAGTTACCCTTTTGAATTCTGAACCATATGAATACATTATCTACTAAAGAAATTGAAACAAAATTAAAAATAACAGGAACAAAAAAATAAGCCATATACTGTTTGGATTGCTATGAACATTTAACTATATGCCCAAAATGTGAATAAAACTGAGAGTTACCATTTTTAAGAAGTCAGTGTATTTAATTCATTGGCTGGTATAATTATTTACTGAAAATATGCATAAGGTTGAATTAATTACACATGAAACTTGAGGGACAGCTTTTCGGAAGAGGTGTCAAGTCTGTCTACATTGTAATCAGAGTTGCTCCATTGCCCCATTCTAGGGGTTCACTGCTCCTTGTGGAGCAGTGCTGTGATCTTATTGTAATGTAGCCTTTGCTCTATATACTATTAGTAGGTCTATAAAGCTGATAATATCTGATCCCTGCCTATCTCTCTGATATCATCTCTCTGATCTTTGAACATGTTAAGCTGGTTTTGTCTCAGGGCCTTGCTGTTCCCTCTCTTTTGAATGCTCTTCCTCCAGATCCTTGCATGTTTGCCTTTTTCTTTTTTCTTTTCTTTTTAATCATTCAAGTCTTGGTCTTTCCTCAGAGATGCCATTCCCAGTTCTAGCTAAAGCGACTATTGTCCACAGCCACCTTTTTTTACATTTGCTTACTGTATTCCCTAGCTTTTGTCAGCACCTGAAAATAGCTTTTTTTTTTTTTTAAAAAAAAAGCAATCTTGAGATATAGCTCATGTATCATACAATCCACTGATTTTAACCATCACTACAGTCAATTTTAGAACATTTTCATCTCACCCAAAAGAAACCATGTACACGTTAGCAGTCATTCCCATTCTTCCTCATCCCCTCTCCACCCCCAGTTCTAGGTAACTACCAATCTATCTTCTGTCTTTATGGATTTGACTATTCTGTACATTTCATATAAATGGAAAATAGATCATATACTATGTTGTCTTTTGTGATTGGCTTCTCTCACTTAGCATAATGTTTTCTAGGTTTATCTGTGTACATTCACTGGTAGTATGTACCAGTACTTCATTTCTTTTTATTGCTGAAGAATATTCCATTTTATGACTATGCCACATTTTCTTTATCCAAGCTAGACTGTTTTCCAAAGTGGCTAACACCATGTTACATTCCCACCAGCAGTGTATGAGGATTCCAGTTTCTCCTCATCCTATCATTTGATGTTAACTTTCATTTTGATTAAAGGCTTCCTGGTGGGTAGTGGTATTTCATTGTTGTTTTGATTTGCATTTATCTAATGACTAATGATGTTGAACATCTTTTTATGAGCTTGTTGGCCATTTGTATATCTTCTTTGGAGAAGTATCTATTCACATCTTTTGCCCGTTTTTAAATTGGGTTGTTTGTCTTTTTGTTGTTGAGTTGTAAGAATTCTTTGTATGTTCTGGATACTAAACCTTTATCAGATAAGTAGTTTGCAAATATTTTCTCCCATTATGCAGGTTGACTTTTTTCCCCAATATTTTTATTCATTCATTCATTCATTCATTCATTCACATCTCCCCCTGCCCCCCGCCCCATGGCTCCCTTGTCTATCTGCTCGTTGTATGCTCGTCTTCTTTAGGTGGCACCAGGAAATGAACCCGGGACCTCCTCTGTGGGAGGCAAGTGCCGAATTGATTGAACCACTTCCACTCCCTGCTGGTTGCTGCATCTGCTCTTTGCAGCATCTGCTTGTCTTCTTTAGGAGGCACTGGGAACCCAACCCTGAACCTTCCATGTGGGAGGCGTGCACATATGAGCTTGAGCCACATCCTCTCTCCTCTAGGTTGACTTTTTACTTTCTTGATAGTGTCCTTTATTTTATTACTATTATTATTTTTAAAAGATTTATTTTATTTATTTCTCCCCACCCCCTTGTTGTTTGCACTTGCTATGTCTCTTCGTCTTCTTGTTTCTTTAGGAGGCACCAGTAGCCAAACCTGGGACCTCTGATGTGGGAGGGAGGTGCCTAATTGCTTGTGCCACCTCTACTCCCTGCCCTGTTGTGTCTCATTATGTTTTTCCTCCCTGCGTCTCTTGTTGTGTCATCTTGTTGCATCAGCTTGCTGTGCCTGCCTGTCATGTCAGCTTGCTGTCTTCTTTAGGAGGCACTGGGAACCTCTGCTCCATGCTCATGTTCCTTCTTTCTGTGTCTTTTGTGTCAGCTCGCCATGCCTGCCTGTCGTGCCAGCTTGCTGTCTTCTTTAGGAGGCACCAGGATCCAAACCAGCGACCTTCCATGTGGTAGGCGGGAGCCCAGTCACCTGAGACACATCTGCCTCCCTCCATAGTGTCCTTTAATACACAAAAGTTTTAAATTTTCTTCAAGTCCAATTGATCTATCATTTTCTTTTGTTGCTTGAGCCTTTGGTGTCATCTAAGAAATCATTGCTTGATTCAAGGTCACGACAATTTATGCCTATGTTTTCTTCTAGCAGTTTAATAGTTCTTACGTTTTGATCTTTGATCTATTTTGAGTTAATTTTTGTATATGATGTGAAGTAGAGGTTCAAGTTCATTCTTTTGCATGTGTATATCCCATTGTCCAAGCACCATTTATTGAAGTGACCATTCTTTCCCCATTGAATTTGACAGTCTTGTCAAAAATCAGTATACTGGGGAGTGGATGTAGCTCAGTGGTTGAGTGCCTGCTTCCCATGTGTATTAGTCAGCCAAAGGGGTGCTGATGCAAAATAACAGAAATCAGTTGGCTTTTATAAAGGGTATTTATTTGGGGTAGAAGCCCACAGTTACCAGGCCATAAAGCATAAGTTATTTCCCTCACCAGTCTCTTGCCGTGTGTTGGAGCAAGATGTCTGCTGGTGTCTGCGAGGGTTCAGGCTTCCTGGGTTCCTCTCTTCCTGGGGCTTGCTTGTCTCCGGGCTCAGCTCCTCTGCTAGCTCCACAAGATCAGCTGTAGACTATGAGGCTCTCTAGGCTTTGCCTCTCTCCACAAGGCCAGCTGTAGACTATCAGGCAAAAGGCTTGTCTCTTTTCCAGGGGCCTTCTCTCCTTTCTCATGACCAAGCTCCCCTGTGTGCTTATTTTCCCAGGCTCCAGCATTAAAACCCAGCATCAGGACTCCAACCTCAAAACTCCAACTAACTCCTCTGTTCTGCCGTGTGGTTTTATCTGTGAGTCCCTACCCACCAAGGGGGCGGAGACTCAACGTCCTACTGATGTGGCCCAAGCAAAGCCCTAATCATAATTTAATCATGCCCAGGTATAGACCAGTTTACAAACATAATCCAATATCTATTTTTGGAATTCATAAACCATATCAAACTGCTACACCATGTATGAGGTCCTGGGTTTAATACTCGGTACTGCCTTAAAAAAAAAAATCAGAATACTTAAATGTGAGGGTTTCTTTTTTTCCTCCTCTGGATTCACAATTCTATTTAATTGGTCTATTTGTCTGTCCTTATGGCAGTAATACACTGTCTTTACTACTGTAGCTTTTTAGTAAGTTTTGAAATCAGCTAGTGTGAATTCTCTAATTTTTTTCTTCTTTTCCAAGATTGTTTTGGCTATCCTGGATCCCTTGAATTTCCATAAGAATTTTAGAATCAGCAAAGAAGCCAGTTCAGATTTTGACAGAGATTGATCTGTAGATCAATTTGGGGGAGTGTTTTAGTTCCCTAGGCTGCTGAAAACAGATACCATGAAATGGGCTGGCTTAACAACAGAAATTTATTACGTTACAGTTTTGAGGCTGAGAAAAATGTCCAGAACAAGGCATCATCAAGGTGATGCTTTCTTCCCAAAGACTGGTTGCCAGCAATCCTAGACTCCTCTTCCACATGACAAGGCATATGATGGTATCTGCCGGTCTCTCCTTCAGCTTGCTTTGTGGCTCTCTCTTTCTCTGTATTCATCCCTCTTTCTCTTTTTTTAATTCATCCCTTTTCTAAAGGACTCCAGTAAGAGGATTAAGACCTATCCTCATTGAGGTGGTTCACACCCTAACTGAAGTAACCTCATTAAAAGGCCCTACTTCCAATGCATTTACATCCACAGGAATGGATTAGATTTAAGAACATGTTTTTCTTGGGTACATACAGCTTCAAACCACTACAGGGTATATTGCCATGTTAACAATATTAAGTCTTCTGATCCATGAGCATGTGATGTCTTTCCATTTATTTAGCTGTTCTTTAATTTCTCTAATCTTGTAGTTCTCAGAGTTTTATAACTTTGTTAGTTACTCCTCTCTTTTATTCTTTTGGAGCTATTGGGAATGAGATTTACAATATTTACAAAATATTTACAAAATAGAGTTTACAGTTTACAAAAGTATAAAATGTACTTAATTTCATTTTAGGATTGTTCAGTGCAAGTGTATAGAAATACAATTGATTTTTATATATTGATCTTATATCCTGCAGACTTTTATATTTGGTTTATTAGTTCTAATAGTTTTTTAGTGTATTCCTTAGGATATTTTATATACAAGGTCATATAAGCTGCACATTTACTTCTTCCTTTCCATCTGGATGTCTTTTATTTCATTTTCTTGCCTAATTGTTCTGGCTAGAATCTCCAATATAATGTTGAATAGAAGTGGTGAGAATGGACATCTTTGTCTTTTTCCAGAGCTTAGGGGGAAAGCATTCCAGTAGCTTATTTTTTTCTTTCAGATTATAAGGCCTTAATATAAATTTAAATATTTTAAAATTATTTCATATTTTTTCTTTACTATGCTGTCACCAGTTATATCAGTGTATATTTTAGTCAGATATATAATTTTGCATTTTAGAGGCTTTCAAGCTAAAATTTTTATATTTGGATAGATTTTGTGACGTATATTGATGATAATCAGTTTCTGCCTGTGGGTTGGGTGGGTTATTTATATGTTTATATATTTGTTACTCTCAAAATAGAGAAGTAAAGCCGGGAAGCGGATGTGGCTTAAGCAGTTGACCGCCCGCTTACCACATGGGAGGTCCCAAGTTTGGTTCCTAGTACCTCCTAAAGAAGATGAGCAAGACAGCGAGCTGACGCGATGGGCTGGCATGGTGAGCTGATGCAACAAGATGACGCAATGAGGAGACACAACTAGGAAACGCAATGAGAGACATAGCAAGCAGGGAGTGGATGTAGCGCAAACAATTGGGCACCTTCCTCCCACATGGGAGGTCCCGGGTTTGGTTCCTGGTGACCTGGTGCCTCCTAAAAAGAAGACGAGCAGACACAGAGAGCACACAATGAACAGACAGAGAGCAGACAGCGAGCTTAAACAATGGGGTTGGGTGGGGGGAGAAATAAATAATTTTTTTTTTTTTTTTTTTTAAAAAGGAAGTAAAACCAAAATATAACATTTTGGTAACTGCTCTGCAGAGCACTGCAATACTAATTTTGCATAAAATCCTGTACCCTTCAAAGATAAGTGAGCACATTTACATCATTTGCTGCCCCCTGTACCCCCTTCTCCCCTTATTTTAGATAGACAGATATACTTGTGTTTTGGTTGAGGCCATCAGCAGTGGAACAAAGTAATTAAAGCTATTTAGTTATACTTCAAATTAAAAATATATCAGCATTTGTGTTTTGATCTTCTTAAGCTAAAGGTCATTGTGATAGTTCACTTCTGTGTGGGTTTTGTTGCAAAAAATTGTTTTTCCCATCTTTAACTCTACTTACAGATTTAAAATCAACCAATTTGGAAACTTCTTGGGATGGTTAGAGGGCTCTAACAAATGCATGATATTTTGAGTACTTGACAAAGTCTGGTATTTTTGTCTTGGCATATGTACATTAAAGTCTCATTTTGGGTGTCTGATAGTGTTTCTTTCCGATAGTGTTGTAGAATTGCTTGTTATATCTTAAGGTAGGAAAATGCAAGAAGTCTTTTTTGCCCACTTTTAAGAGCATCTTAAGTTTAAAAACTTTTATTAGAGAGTGCCTTTTGGCATTTTCAGTTTTTTTCATCTGTGAATTGGGGTTAACAACTTCACAAGGTTGTTATGTGGATTAAATGGGTTAATATTTGTATAGTGTCTGACACAGTAAGTTTGTTAAATAAGTAAGTAAAGGAAGCCTTGAATTAGGACATAGGCAATGGGAATGGAAGTGAGAGGACAGCAATAATTGGTAAGTAGAATAGGTGAGATGATTAGGTGGAGGGTCAGAGTGAGGAGGAAAGACAGCGCCCATGTTTTTATTTTGAGATAGGGTATAAAGGGAGAGAAGCAAGGTCCCAGAACATTGTTTTTGGATATTGCGAGTTGAAGGCACCCTTGGGGTGTTTGGATGGCAATGTATCAGGCAGATTGTTGGCTACGTGATTATGGAGCTCAGAAAAGGCTTGGAATGAAGACAAAAGATTTAGGAGGCATCAGTATCAGTATATGGCACTGAGGTTGAAATGGGTGTGAGTGTGCACTGTGAGTATGCACATTAGGAGTTTTTAACTTGAAGCTCATGGAGATCTGATAAGGTCTCGGGAAAAAACCCTAAAATTACATGCAAAGTTTTGTATGTGTCTTAATGTATTTTTGTGGAAAATAGTCATAACTTTCATTAGATTTATAAAATTATAAAAATTACTGATGTAGTTAGTGAAAAGATCACACACTTTGTTTCTTTGGCACACATTTTTGCATTTTTTTTTTAAAGATTTATTTATTTACTTTATTTTTCTTTATCCCTCCCTTCCCCAGAAGGTTTTCTCATCTGTCTGCTCATTGTTTGCTTGCCTTCTCTAGGAGGCACCGGGAACTGAACCCGGGGCCTCCCACATGAGAGGTGAGAGCCCAACGGCCTGAGCCACATCCACTCCCTGTGGGCTGCAGTGTCTGCTGGCTTATTGCATCTGCTTGTTGTGACAGGAGGCGGCGTCTGCTCCTCTTCTTTTAGGAGGCACCAGGACCCAAACCCGGGATCTCCTATGTGGTAGGCAGGCACCCAACTGGTTGAGACACATCCACTTCCCACATTTTGGCATGTTTTAATAAACAGGCAACCCATTATCAACAGCTTCCTTCACCAGCATATCAACTCATCAAGTGTAGGTACAAAGATAGGGAACTGCCATGTAGTATCTGACATGTGGTACGTTTTCAGTAAATATTTCATGAATGCATGAGTACAAATGACGCTTTGTATTTCCAATAAAAGACAAATTAACTGGAATGTAAAACTTACTGGTATGAGAACATTTTCATTAGCCCCTTTATACATGACATTATATCTAAGCTATTGAGTATTTAATGACAAATGAAGAATGTAACCTGGAAACATACTATATTATGTTGCAGGTCTATTTCCAGTTTGATCTTAATGTTCTGTGATCATTCAAGTAGATTAAATTTGAGTTTTTTGACCAGTAATTTATAAAAAGTTTATTTCTGGTTGAATAAAAACCATAATCAGAATACATTGTCTTTGGTGAAAATGTCAAAATATTGAAATAAATCATATGAAGCACAAGTAGTTTCAAATGCTTCAGTTATCCCAGTTATGCATTTATGAAGGAATATTTATTTTTTAAACCTAAATTAGATAGTTATTTCCATTTTTACTTAATTTTGCTAGTGTTGGTTTGTATTTTGGATCAGGTATCTGAAACCTTTCTGTGGTACACTTTCTTTGAGAGAGTAGTCCAAGGGCATATGATATTTAATATTAATGACTTTAGAATCTTACACATCCTCCTTGAAGCAACTAAGAGTGGAAATAGGTCTTTTCATTATCAGTAGGAACCACCTATCATGTAGCCTATGAATAGATTTTTTTTTTTTTTTTTTTTG
>JAQZBX010096153.1:0-11820 GCA_029593785.1 Cabassous unicinctus
AAAAAAAAAAAAAGATAGAAAAGAAAAAATGGAGCCGCAGAAGAGCTTGAAACCTGCACGGTTCTCTGCAGCCCCAATAGCAGCTGTCACAGGAAGAAGTTAAGGGGAGGAGGGGAGATTTCTTTAAACACACACGTACACCCAGGAGCATTCATTTCCTAGTAAATCCTAACTGCTAAAAGCAAGATCAGCCAACACTTCCATAAATAAAACATCATATTTGTCTTTTGTGACTCTGTTCTAATTTCTCTCTTTCCCAATACTACAGGCTGATGTGTGTAGAGTAGAAACAACCATCTAGGTTGACTTATTCTTTTATTTATTTTTTTTAAGTAAGCAGAAACAGTCATCAAAATTTCCTGCCCTTTAAATCATTGTTTTCAGTTTTTGGAAATTATTTTAACTAAAGACAGGGGTCAGAAGAAATTCATTGTTTTTCCTTTTTTATTTTCTGCTCTTTTACCCTGAGATGGCATCTTTGTGAGCTTCCTAGGAATGACATACCGTAGCCTTGATTATTGTGCTGATTGCTTTTCTGAAGTGGGTATGATGTTGGGGTGGGTGAAAGGATGTGGGAGAGAAGGGTTCAAAGGGGGTCACATTTTAAATCATTGATATTGAGCCTGCCATCAGTCTGTTTCTGGATGAATCTGTGTATATTTCATAGAAATCTGTAAGGAATTTTAAAGAGGCAGGAAACGATATATTCCTTTTGACACTATCTGGATGCCAGAAATAAGCTTCCGGACCTCATCTCAAGCAATGGGCCCAAAATGTGTCATTATCCTTCAGGGCTGCTAGCCCAAGGGTTGTGTGCAAGGAAATGTGAGCGTGGTAGGATACAGTCTGTGTTCAGAAAGATGAATTTAAAACACTCATTATCTCAGCTGTTCCCTCTTAGGGAAAAAGCAGGCTGCAAGGATGCTATGCTGAAAAAAACAAAAACAAAAACAAAAACTGTAGCTGTATCTATTTGCAAGCCTTTTCTCTTGTATATTTATTTGAAGGAAAGCTATCATAAGGGAGACCTGAGCTTACCACGTTGTTTCCCACCTTCATGCTTTGAGCATGCTGATTCTTTTGTATTGGAGGCCCTTTCCCACTATTCCTACATGGAGAACTTTGAGTTTTCCTTTAAAATCCAGCTCAGAATTCTGCTTGGAGTATGGTGAATGAACTCCTAGGAGATTAACCCTCCCACAAACAACCATCATGAATTATGGACGGAATACGAAAACAAACAGACAAAAAACCACAAGTATATTAAAGATTCTGCAGAGTAACCAAAAGCAGGCAGATTCTGGAAAGGAGTCACAGCATAAAAGGGACTGACACAGGGTGAGATACCCATTTTTGCAGCTTTGGTCTGCACGTGGGCTGCAATCTCGAAGCAGCAGGAAGCAACTGAAGCTCTGACAGAAAACTCACCATCTTTCTGACCTGAGGGAACAAGAGGACAGAAACCAAAGTGACCACAGATACCAGAAACTAAGAGGAGGGAGAGAAGGAAGGGGAGCTCCGGGTTCTGTGTACAAGTATCTGACAACCCACCTGAACTGTGCATGTATGGGGTAGGTTCAAAGCAGCCCAAACAAAGATGAAAAACTGAGAATTAAGCTACCACCTACCACAGGCGCTTCAGAGATTGCAGTTTGAGTCTGACTATGTTAATTGCCTGCTAAAACAAAAACACAAACATTAACATTCCTTGCAGGAATATAACAGAATTCCAGTGTTTCCACAACAAAATAATCAAAATATTCAGGATAAAATCCAAAGCTATTCAACATGTAAAGAACCAGAAAATATGTCCAATTTTCAAGGGAAAAGAAAAGTCAACAGTGATAAACCACAAGATGACTCTGATATTGGAATTATTAGAAAAGGACTTTAAAGTACCTCTTATCATTGTGCTCAGTGAAGTAAAATAAAATGTGCAAGTGGTGAATAAAAAGACAGAAATAACAGCAGAGAAATAGAACACACACTGTTTAGTTTCCTAAAGTCTGCCAATGCGAAATACCAGAAATGGGTTGGCTTTTATAATGGGAATATATTAGGGTAAAATCTTACAGTTCCAAGGCTGTAAAAATGTCCAAATCAAGGCATCATCAGAGATGCCATCTCACCAAAGGTCGGCTGCTGGCAGATCCTGGGCTCCTGCCGCATGGCGAGGCAAGATGGAGGTCAGTCTGTGCCTTCTCCTCCAGGCTCAGTTTCTCCTGAGCTCAGCTGTGGTACATCTCTCCCCGGCCTTGTCTCTTCAGCTTCAGGCTGCTCCACTGATTCCTAGCTTCCAGGATCTCTCTCAGCCTCTCAGGGTTTCTGTCTTTCTGTGGCTGTAGGCGATCCCACAGTCCTCTCTCACATGGCAGAACAAAGTGGCAGCTCTCTTTCTCTGTGTGTCTCTGCTTTCAGTCCTCCATTTATACGGCTCCAGTAAAAGGATTTTGACCCACCCTGGGCCCCACAATCTAATCAAAGGCCCTTAACTAAATTAATCTAATAAAAAACTCTTTAATTGAACCTAACCAAAAGTTCTACATACAATAGGCTTATATATACAGCACTGGGTTAGCTTAAGAACATAATTTTCTGGAGTCCATGAAAGATTCAAACCAGCACATACACACACACACAATCCAAATAGAAAACCCAGAACTGAAAAATACAATATCTGAAATGTGATACTCACTGGATGAATAATGGAGACATACAAGACTTCCAGCCTCCAAAACCGTGAACCAATAAATTCCTATTGTTTAAGCCAAGCCATTTTGTGATATTTGTTACAGCAGCTCTGGCAAACTAAGACATCCAGCATCACCACCAGCATCACCAACAACAACAGAAAAATCTTGATATTTAGTTTAAAATCTCTGGAGACAGAGCCAATTAAGTGCCCCTTTCCCTCAAGTCCTGGCTATTACATTTTGAGGGCCATCATTTAGACGGTGGCTACACCGTCTCCTTTCTTTTAGTCCACCAGGGATTTTCAGTGTGGATGGGCTCAGCAGGGCTCAAGTTGCTGGAAAAGTATCCCCCCTTTTGATTGCAGTTAATTTCTAATGAACATCTCGTTTGGTGGGGTGGGGCAAGGATGGGGGGAAAGAGAGGGAAGAAGCATATTAAAAGGATCCAGGACCTTGAGCTAAGAAAAGGGTCTAGCCTTGGAGTCAGGAAGTCTCAACTCTGGTCTGAGTGCCACCTCTAAAGAGCCTCTAAAGGGCCTTTCTCTGGTTTGCCCAGAGTTGCCAGGAAACTCTTTTTGCTTCTGTTCCAAGGTTTTCTGTGACTCTTGTTCCACTCTCAGCAGAGTTAGTGACATCCTCCTCTAAACTCCTCAACATCTCGTTCATTCCTCAATTACAGCAGCTGCCTCGTTTAATTACAATCATTCTTGGTCAGTGGAAAGAACTAGGACATCAGATGACTTGCGGTCCTGTATTAGTCAGCCAAAGGGGTACTGATGCAAAGTACCAGAAATCTGTTGGCTTTTATAAAGGGTATTTATTTGGGGTAGAAGCTTACAGTTACCAAGCCATAAAGAGTCCAACTCAAGGTACCATAAGAGGTACTTTCTCACCAAAGTCATTTGCCACATGTTGAGCAAAAGGGCGGGTGATGTCTGCGAGGGTTCAGCCTTCCTCTTCCTCTTAAGGCTTCGTGGTCCCAGCTTCTTCCCATCTCAGCTATAGGCTGAGATAAGTCTTGTCTCTCTCCTGGGGCTTCTCTCTGGGCTCAGCTGCAGCTGTAGGCTATCAGGCTCATTCTTTTCCTGGAGCCTGTGCTGTGTCTATTGTGCCGTCTCTATTCCTCTGTGTTCTTCTCCTGTGTATTTACTTCCCAGGGATCCAGCATCAAAACTCAAAACTCTCCTCTGCTGTGTCATTTGCAGTAGTTATGTCCTACTGACGTGGCCTAATCAAAGCCTTAATCATAATTTAATCAAGTAAAAATGAAACCTCTGAATTTAATACAATCTAATATGCCCAAAGGAACAGACCACTTTGCAAACACAATCCAATATCTATTTTTGGAATTCATAAACAATGCCAAACTGCCACAGGTCCCCATCCTGAGCTCCCTCTCTCACTGTGTGTGACATTGGGAAAGTCACTTTCCCTCTCTGAGTCTCTATCACCAACTGTTGTGAGATTTTAAACATGAGAAGACAAAATGCATATAAACTGCTTGTCATCATGATGGAGCACAATAAATATTGCTCTGAGAAGACAGCAAGTTCCATGTGAACAGATACCCTCTGTCTTTTGTGTTTCTCAGGGCCTGCTTTGCCATCAGCTCAGAGTTTGATCACGCCCTGGCTCTGTCCCTTCCCAGGTGGGTGACTTTAAGGCAGATCATTTTATTCCTCTGAGCCTCAATGTCTAAATCTGTAAAATGACAGCTTTTGTTAGGATCCATGGAGATAATAAATGTCAAATGTCTGGCCGTGTCTGGCATTTATTATGAGGTGTTCAAATTGCAAATTGTCGAACTAAGCCCCTTAAACAGAAGGCTCTGTGAGGTTGGGAAGTGTTTCTAGCTTGTTCATGACTATATTCCCAGTGCCTAGTGCCTAGGGCTGCCCTGTACAGCTGAGCAAGTTGTTCACTGCACTATTCCAGACTCATAATCCATATAGATTTGGATGTGAATGGCACCCCCTGGAGTCGTGTGGTACATCAGCCCTGATAGCACCATGCCTGACATTGTTCTAGGTGCTGTAAACGTGACAAATTCCTGCTCTTGTAGAGGTTTTATATCCTAGTGATGGGTGGTGGTGGTGGTAATAAGAGAATAAATCAAACAAGTTATCAATAAATGAAATTCAGTATTGTGACAGAGTGACTAGGAAAACTACTTTGGGTGGTAAAGGAAGGCTTCATGAGAGTGACATGAGCTGAGACATGAACATTAGCCATGCAAAGATAGGGAGAAAGGGATGATTCCAAGAAAGCAAGGCAAAGGCCCTGGGGCAGAGTTGAGTGCAGGGAGAGGTTTTGGGGAGGGACAGCTATGGGGTGCATGCAGCCCAGGGTAAGGATAGAAGGTGTTTATAATTGCTACAGGAAGCCGTTGGAAGATTTCCACCAGGGACTGGATGTGATCCAACTGGTGATGTAAAAAGGGAAGGGATGGAAACAGGGGACCAATAAGACATCTGATCCTGTCTACAGATAAGGGCCATGGGTACTGGGGATGGGGAGTTGAATTGGAGGGAAATGAAAGAAGTTGTACATATTTTAGAAGTAGAGTAAGTAGATAGACCCACATTAACTAGACGGGGTAGGGAAGGGGGAGAAAAGAGATGAGAATGACTTTCACCATTGAGCCTTGAGTCCCACTTGGGTAGATGAGGAGCTGTTTATGAGGACGGAAGTCGGAAAGGGGAATGGGCTTGGGGCAGAGTGCTGTTTGGAATATTTAAGTTTGCAATGCCCATGAGGGATCCAAGCAGAGGTGCTCAATTGACACCGAGTAAAACTTTCTAGATAAATGAATAAAGGTGACTCGGGGGGCTAATAAGCCTTGCTTCTGTGGAAATTAACTGAGATCCTGGAGGTCACGGCACAGAGGAGGTTGACTCTGATACTTCTGTGAGGAAGGAGAAAAATTCTCCACTGCCTGAGCCTCGCTGCACCAGTGCACCCTTTAACCTTCCGCCTCCCTCACCCCTCCACCCTCCACTGCTCCTCCCTCCCAATTCCCCCGCCCACTCCAGCTTGCCCTCCCTGCCCCATCCTGTCTGCCACACCCACACCTGCTTTGCAGGCCCTGGCCCACCTGCTTCTCCTGTCTCTTCTGACTGTCTCAGAGCTCTGGGCATTCCTTCACCAGGCCCCACTTCCCAAGAATTGCTGCTGCAGCCGGAAGGGCCGCGGCCCAGGTGGAGGGCCTGCTCAGCTCCCGGGGGCACAGGGTCAGCGCCGCCAGGCCGCTGGCCAGCAGAGGGCACAGAGGCAAGGCGAGGGCACCACGCCCGTCTGTGTATCATTTAGCACTGCATTTGGTCCCAGCTTTCTCTCGGTTGGTGGTCCAAGCCTAGTGGAGGACAGACGGACGGACTGGAAGGGAGGCTCCTCCTGGTGTCCTGGGGAGGGGGGGCAACCAGATGGCCGGCGGGGTTGCAACTTGCTCTCTGTTCTTTTCGGGTAATTCCCTAAACCTGCTGTTTTCAACACTCCTCCGCTCCCACCCTCTAATTTGCCCTTTTCATTCTCTGGCAGGTGTTGTCTCTGAACTGGAGGTGTCTGGGAACACCGTGGATATGAAAATGTCAGGACTCTTATTTCTGAGCAGCTGCTGCTGCTTTTTTTTTTTTTTTTTTTTTTTTTTAAGAGGAGTTGTGAGTTTACAGAACCATCATGCATTAAATACAGGATCCCTAGATACCACCCTATTATTAACACTTTGCATTGGTGTGGTACATTTGTTACAACTGATCAAAGCACATTTTTATAATTGCGCTATTAACTACAGTCCACGGTTTAAGTTAGGGTTCACTGAGCAGTTTCATTTGAAATGCTCTTCCAGAGACCTGGGACTTCACAGCAGAGCTACGGAACCAGATAGGCTCAGGCTTGCACTGTGGCATCTTGCACTGCAAGCTGTGCAGCCTTGGGCAAGTCACTTCATGTCTCTGGGCCTCAGGTTCCTCATCTGTCAAATGGGCTGTTTGTGAGGCATGAGTACTTAAATGGTGATGTGCACTAGACCCCCAGCCCAGAACAGGGGCTCACTGAATACTAATGCTCTGCTTTCTCCCAAATGAAAGTAAGAGCGGACACCCCACAAAGCTCCGTACATACATTCAGACGTTCATTCATTCAAAAAGTATTTAGTGAGCCTCTAGTGTGTGCCAGGGCCTGGGCTAGATCTCGGAGGTGAGCGAGAGGGAGCCTGAACCGCAGCGGTACCCGCCAGCCTCTGGGCACAGACCATTCCACCCCTTCTGCTCCCCCACCCCACCCCATTTTGCCCTCCCCCACCCCCTTTGACAGTCTTGTGAATGGGTGTACAGCGGGACTAGCTATCAAAAAGGCCCCATGCTAAAACTACAACTGGTGTGACCTATAGACTGTGGTTAACAGCAATACTATACTATTCTTGCATCAATGCCAAAGCGGTACTATGTTGATAATGGAGGGGTATGGAAAAAGTGTGCCAAATGTACACTATGGACCGTGGTTGGTGGTAATAGTCTAACGATATTATCTTAAAATCTGTAACAAATGTTCCACCACGGTGTGGTGTGTTGGTGAAGGGGTGTTGTGTGGGAATTCTACTCATGTGCATGATTGTTTTGCAAGTTCACAAACTCTGTAAAAAAATACATTTTTAAAAAATAGGGTGGGTTGGGGGAAAAATACACCAAATGTAAGATAGGGACTATAGTTAGCAGAAATATTTTGACGATGCTCTTGCATAGTTTGTAGCAAATGTTTCACAACAATGCAAGGTATTGGTGGAGGGGTGATGTATGAGACCCCTGTGTGATGTTATGCATGCTTATTCTGTAAGTTCACAATCTTTACTATACACTTATTGTTTATGCATGTTCATAACATATACTTCAATAAAAAATATATTAAAAAAAAATAAGGCCCGTGCTCAGCCTCAGGGAAGGCTCCCAGTGAAACTTGAAGGAGGAAGAATGATCCAGGGAAAGGTGAGGGAAGCCACTCGCCCCGAGGCAAGGGAGAGCGTGGAGCTTAGAGAAAAGGAACCAAATGCCAAGAGGAGGGAGGAGGAAGCATGCACGGGAAGGGAAGAAATGGCTTCTGAGTTTAGGCAGCATCTGGGACACACACACCAATACTACTTACTAAGCCACTTTCCCCCTCTAAGCCCTGGTTTCTCATCTATAAAATGGGAGTAATTGAGAGCACGCATCTTAGGAACGTTATAAAAATTAAACGAGGTCATCCAGCTAACGTGGCTGGTACGAAACAGGTACTCAATAAATGGAAGCTTTTTCTCCCCATCATACACACGTACACCCCTTGCCCTAACATACCCTTGGACTTGAATGTGAACCCCGGTCCCATTTTTACAGCCAGTCCCGAGTCAGCCACTGTGAGCAGCTCTGGGTTGAGGGCTGAGTGGAACTGAAGCCCCATAGGATTTGTGCTGTAGCTCAGTTGCCTAGCAACAGCATCAGCCTCTGCATCATTGCAGAGCCAAGCTGCATCAGGCAACAGTCAAAACAAAGGCAGCAGAGATGACTCACAGCCAGGCACTGGCAAGGGGTGGGAGCAGAGCCTTGCTTTTGGCAGGGATCAGGTACACCCAGAGTGTAGCTCAAGGGAGGTCCCTTCTCCCAAATTCTATCTCCTTCTGCTTCCCCAATTGGGGCCCACACCTCTCACAATTCCCTGGGCCTCCTGGTGGAAAGAGGCCGCTTAGAGCTGATGGTGCACCAGTTGTATGCCAGAGGACTCGGCATACATTTTACCATCATAATCTCCAGAACAATGCTTATCCCCAGTTTACAATTTGAGGACAATGAGGTTCACAGGGAATTAAAAATTCAAAGTTCAAGTCTATCTGTCTTGATTTGGAGCTGTATGGACCCCAGAAAAACATGTTCTTAAGCTATCCATTCCTGTGGGTATGAATCCTTGTAAATAGGACCTTTTGATGAGGTTACTTCAGTTAAGGTGTGGCCCAGGATGGGTCTTGATCCTATTTCTGAAGGTCTTATAGGGAAGTTCACAGAAAGAAAAAAGTCACAGAGGGGCCAGCCAGAAGCTGAGAGTCAACAGAACCCAGAAGAGAAGGGAGAGGCTAGCAGAGGCCACTATGTGCATTGTCAAATAACAAGTTAAAGACCAAGGATCACCGGCAGCCAGCCCCAGAATGCCAGTCTTCGGGAGGGCAGCATCACCTTAATGACCCCTTGATTTGGACTCAAAAGTGTGACTCAATACATTCCCATTGTTTAAGCCAATCTATTGCACGCTATTTGTTTGAGCAGCCCAGGAAACTGAAAAAAAAAAAAGACCATGCTCTTTACATCATGCTACAAGAGTGCTGATGTTTCTTGGATCCTACTTCCCAGCCCTGACCCCTCCCCGAAACTCTAGACCCAAATAGCCAAGTACTCCTGGGCCTCGCACATGGATGAGCCACCTGCATCTTACTGGGATGATCAAAAGTGGACTCCTCATCCTCCCTCATTCAGCTCCTTCTCCTATGGCCTCATCTCAGAGGCGGCACCAACATCCACAAGTCCCACAAGTCTGAAACGGTAGGTGTCATCGTGGTCCTTCCCTTCTTCCTCGACCTCAGGGCTCATCAGTCACCAAATCCCAGTGCTGTCCTCCTTCATGTGCCCTCCTTTCCACTCTCAGGACCACTGTCCTAGTCCAAGCCTTGCTACGGCTTCCTGGGCAAGGTGCACTTACCTTCCAGCCTCCAGACTCATCCTCCCCAGCCCATTCACCAACCTGCAGCCAGAGGGCTCTTTCCAATGGCTAAGTCTGACCTTGACATTACTCAGTTGCTGGAATCCCTTTCACGGCTCCACCCCACCCACAGTTTGAAGCTCAAACTCCTTACCAGGGCCTGTAGGTCCTACACAATCCAGTTCCCGCTTCCTTCTCCAGCCTCATTGTCTTCCAAACCATACCAGCTGCCTACAACACACACACACACATATACACGCACTTCACTCCCAACACACTGAGCAACTGAGCTTCTCACCATTCCCTGCCAACAGATGAACTGAGTGCCACTGGGCACCTAAGGAGTTGAGGCCCCTCTCTGGTCCAGCAGTTCTACAATAAAATATTAGCCTTAATTCCAGGTCAAATGCAGCTCGTCCATGGGTCTGACTCCTCTAGTCAACCTCAGGTCAATCAATACCTAGATCCACCCATGAGACTGGCAAAGTATGTCACATTAATCCTGTAAAGGATGCAGAAGGCAGTAGAAGGAACCCAGGCTGGATGTTAGCACTGTCATGATGACTGGGGTTTGAATCCCAGCAAGTCCACTGACTAGTTCTTGACTGTGGTGGTTTTAAAATACGTCCACAAATTCTTTGACAACACCTTTCAAAAGCTGGGACTCAATTCCCTTCCTTTTGAGTGTCAGCTAGACTTAGCTGATGTGCCTCTAACAAATGGTGGAAGTGAGAGCATGTGACCTCTGAGACTGAGTCATAAAAGGCATCCCATCTTCTTCCTTGCTCTTGCTCTTGGATGACTCACTATGGAGAGAGAGAGCAGCCATGATGGGGTGGGGGACACTCAAGCTGCCTTGTGGAGAGGTCCCCGTGGCAAGGAATTGAGTCCTTCTGCCAACAGCCAGGTGAGGGAGCCATCCTGGAAGTGGGACCTCTAGTCCCATCAAGCCTTCAGGTGTCTGTAGCACCAGCAAATATCTTGATCACAACCTCATGAGAAACTTGAGCCTGAACCACCCAGACAGTCTGCTCTGGAATTTCTAACCCCCAGAAACCCTTGTTGTATGCTCCAAAGTTGTGGGGTCATTGGTTTCACAGCAGGTGATAGCTGATACGGTGTCTCCTAGGGTAAATTGTTTAACGTCACTCTGCGTCCATTTCCTCATTTGTAAAATGGGTTAATAAAAACACATGCATAGTGTTGTTGAAAAATTGAAAGAGTTAATGATTAGAAAGCACTTAGCACAGTGCCTGGCACGTGTTAAATTGTTCAAAAATATTGGCAATTATTATTATTATGAAAATTTATAAAGTGTTTCTTTTTTTAACTTTATTTTTTAAAGAAGTTTTAGATTACAGAAAAGTTACATCAAAAATATAGGAGATTCCCATGTACCCCAGCCTCTCCCCTCTCATTTTCCCCTATTAATGACATCTTTCATTAGTGTGGTACATTTGTTGCAATTCATGAACAAGTAGTGAAGCATTGCTACTAACCATGGTCTATAGTGTACATTGCGGTTTACACTTTGCACCACACAGTTTTACAGGTTTTGACATTATGTACAATGGCCTGTATCCATCATTGCAATATCATGCAGAACAATTCCAGTATCCCCAAAAATGCTCCACGTTACACCTAGTCTTCCCTCTCCCTCCCCTCAGAACCTCTGATGACCACCGTCTTTATATCCATGTTACAAGTTCTTCCATTACTAAATAATAATAAATCTACTTTGGCGCATAGTTGCATTTCCCCTTATGTTTGTTCAATCCTCAATCTTGAGGATTTTGGAATGGTGATGCCCACATTATGTCCAGAGTTTCTTTTCACTTCCAAAGACTACAAATAAGACCAAAACCAAGGGTCTTGCCCCACACCCAAAATGGGTGTTTCTAACTTACTACATCTGCCAGAGGAAGCCTGGATCCTGGGCTCACTGAAAGCCAATGTCATTACTTTGCAAAGAATGAATTTCAGCCTAATGATTCCCAGGCTTTGCTTTCCAAAACAATAACAACAACGATAATAGAAACCACCATTACACCCCAAGACTTTACTCTGCAAAGCGCCTTATGTACGTGAATCCTCCCATGTAGGATTATTGTACCCAGTGACATTGAGGAAATGGAAACTCGGAAGAGCAGAGTTCTGTGCCCAAGACCCCCGAGTGAGTCCACAGCAGGGTCACATTTAAGCCACTGCTAAGAGAAGCTTGGAGAGTGGGAACCTCCGACCTCCAGCCTCAAGAACTTCCAGAAAAGCAAGTGCTGCCCAAGGCAGGGACTGAAAGCCTACCCTGAAGTCAGGAGAGGTCACGTCTTTTGAACACTCTCTCGCCTGCATTTCAGAGACTTGAAGCCACAGGGTGCTTTCTTTTTTTTTTTTTTTAATTTTTTTTTTTTTT
>JAQZBX010096154.1:0-11855 GCA_029593785.1 Cabassous unicinctus
TGCATTCTTGTACACCAACCCTTTGTTTCAGTGCTGCACAGAGTTTGCATCTTACCAAGACTTCTTTGGTAAAGCAAATCCCTTCTGGTCTCTTCTGTTCAGGTTTTCAGTGAGGGGCTTGCTTGAGGGAACCCACCTGCTGGTTGAAGCTGTGAGATTGTTTCCATGGCAGAGATATTCCCAAGTGTCCCACTCTTGTCAGTGCTGCTCACTGCAGCCTTGCACAAGATTCAAGTCTAGGGAACGGTGTATATGTGGCAAGTGTGAGCAGAAAATGGATGTGGGGTTGAATCAGAGGGCATCCAGTGTTCTTGGAGAAGGTTTTGAGAGATGAGGACATTGCCTAACCTGGCAAGGGGCTTCTCAGAGGCCAAGCAAAGGCTTGATTCATTTTCCCTAAGCTTTACTTAATAGGCTTAGAATTGTGGAAGTCTGGTGCCAATGAATAGAACATTTCTCATTTCTAGAGGATAGGATTTTTTTTCAGTTTGAGTCCACTCATCATCTTGCAAATGAGTTAAATGTTAAATCCCATCCATTGGTAGCAGCTACTTGGGATATTATGTTGAGAAGGATTCTGGGTCTTTGCTTCAGCTCAGTGTGAATGAGTGCCATGATGGATATTTTCATGTTGACAGTCATGGTTGATTATTGATGTCTGCAAGGAGCAAAAGGTGTATGTGTGTGTATAATGTCTGTTGTAGCAACCTGGAGGTAGCTCACCTGGGATCCTTACTTGCTATCACCTGGCATGCTTCTTCATGGAGGGCACCATCGTAGCACCACCTGGGAGCTGCCACAGAGGAAAAACTGCCCCTGCCCCTCTTGGAGGCTTCCCTCATTCTGTTAGGGGTTCTGGTCTGACAGACTCATTTCTTTCACAGCTAATCACTCAGATTACCTCCTGCTTCAGGTGTAAACCTCTCCCTGCACATAAGGGTGTGAGTTTGCTTTTGTAAGCCTGTCAGTGTGACCTGCTCAATGCCTTCTCGTGACAGGAATCACCATGTATACTTACAACCTAAGAGCCTGCGATGGCGTACCCTCTCATGTGCCAGGTGTCCTGCTTGATGCTTTCTGTACATTATCTCATTCATTTCTCACCCAAACCTTATGAAGTAGGTACTGTTATCCCATTTTGTAGATATAGAAACTGAGACCCAGAGAGTTTATATACCTTGCTGGCTTGTTAGAGGTAGAGGGGACTCTTATACCTGTACCTTTCCCTCTTGACCTTGACCACAGGTTTGGATAAATCCACAGTGAAACTGCTGTCATGTAGGGAATGTGTTTAGTAATAATTATATGGTGATTTCATAGGATGTTTGATCCTTTGTCTTTTGATGGGCAACAAGAGGCTTGAAAATTTTGTGTTTGCGACTCTTGTGTTGAAGAAAGACCTGCGTCGTATGGCTGTGGTGACTCCCAGCATTCACTCAGCTGTGCTTCTTTGCTGTTGGTTTCTGCCATTCCAGACATCCTTGTTCGGGGAGGGGACCTACCTCACCAGTGACTTGAGCCTGGCCCTCATTTACAGCCCCCATGGCCACGGGTGGCAGCGCAGCCTCCTTGGGCCCATCCTCAGCTGTGTGGCCGTGTGCGAAGTCATCGACCACCCAGACGTCAAGTGCCAAACCAAGAGAAAGGGTGAGTACATGCCTGGCCTCTTTTGGGTGGGTACACCCATTCCATACCAGGGCATGGCTGGGTCCAGAACAGTGCAGGGCAAGGGCCTGCCTTCACAGAGTGAGCAGTCTCCTTAGAGCTTGGCATAATGGAAAAGAGGTTTCTTACTGCAAGGCGGTGGCTAGAGAGTGCCAGGTGATGGGGCTGGCAAGGTCTACAGGGCAGAGGAAGGCACAGTCATGGTGGGTTTGAGGGGTCAGGGAAAGATCTGGGGAGGAGATGAAATTTCATAGAAGAAGGTGAGTATGCAGGGTCAGAGCTTGGGCTTCTTGAGGGCAGGAAGTGGGTCTCATGCATCTTTGAGCATCTGGTGTCAGTAGAGAGCCTGGTATGTACTCGATATCCAATAATTATTTGCTAAAGTGAAGCTAAAGATGCTAGGTCCAGATCCTATCCTTCAGGACATAAGGGGCAGCTGAGGCCATGGAGTGTAAATCCTGGGCTCCCCACGGAGGTGGTTTGCCAGCCGACTGTCTCATGTCTGTTTCCCTAATATGCTTTAGATTATTCTCCAAAGTGTTTGCCTACCTAAAAGCAGAAGAGGTCATGTCATTCCAGTCTCCAGAACTAGCCTGTTGGTAACACTGAGAAAAGGAGAATCCAAAAAACTGCCTGTTTCTGGTCTCTAATGTAAAACAACTGGAATCCTGGGGAACAAGCCCAGGTCTGACACCACCCTCCAAAACCAGACAGGGTGAATATTTGCATTTATAATTCTTGTCAAGATTTTGCAAACCATGACATTAAGCATCAAAACAAAACCTTGCAGCCTCTGCTTTCACGCAGCTTTGTCTTTTTTTGGGAAGGGGGGCAGTGGGGATGAGATGGTAAACAATTAAAAGAAAAAATTGTTTATAATTTTTTTCTTAAAATTTTTTAACAAGTCTTGGAACAAAGGGGAAAAATACATGTTCTAAGAAGCTTGAATCCAGACAAATTCATTTAAAATGCCTACTA
The DNA here is from genome assembly GCA_029593785.1 of Cabassous unicinctus. Classification (NCBI taxonomy): domain Eukaryota; kingdom Metazoa; phylum Chordata; class Mammalia; order Cingulata; family Chlamyphoridae; genus Cabassous; species Cabassous unicinctus. Next base: position 2,644 of record JAQZBX010096154.1, read on the forward strand.
AGAGACTTGTTTGAGGTCAAGTGTCCCACTTCCTAGTCCCACAGTGTTTGTGTGTGTTTATGCTGCTGATCAGCTTCTCTCTGCTTTCCTCACTCAGCTGAATTCTATTTTTTTTTCCCTCTTATCCCTTACATTTTCCTTTTTTTTTTTGGAGGTATCAGGGCCAGGGATTGAACACCCAGGACCTCGTATGTGAGAAGTCAGTGCTTGACCACTGAGCCACATTGGCTCCCTTGAGTTGGGTTTTTTTGTTTGTTTGCTTGTTGTTTATTTTTGTTTTTAGGAGGCACCAGGAACCGCACCCAGGATCTCCCATGTGGGAAGCAGGCGCTCAACTGCTTGAGCCACGTCCACCACATCCACTCTCCCTTTTTTCCTTTTTTAAGGCTGCTTCACATTACACACACAAGTTTCTCCAAACTCAGAAACAGGAGGCTTGATCCAATTTCTATTCATAATCTGTTTGCTTTGTCATCGTATTTTCTCCCTAGTAAAGTTGTACCTATTTTTTCACACATTTGTTCATTGATGTCTCCTTATTCAGATTCCAAGGAAATAGATCGCAGAAGAGCAAGGATCAAACATAGCGAAGGGGGAGACATCCCTCCAAAGTACTTTGTGGTCACCAATAACCAGCTCCTGCGAGTGAAGTACCTGCTGGTGTACTCACAGAAGCAGCCCAAGAGGTAAGCAGGGCCAGGAGAACTTCATGGCTCTGTTCAAAGTATTGGATTTCTTTTCCTAGTTATCACCCCTCCCCGCTAGCCTCCAGGGGCTTTTGTTAGACCCCAGCTCTGTGTAAATCACCACACTAGACTCTGAGGGCTGAGGAATATAGCAGAATACAACGTGATCCTGGCCCTAAGAGGACTGTATATTCTAGTGAAGAAGGTAGAAAGAGATTGGTGAACCCAGACAGCATGAGCCAGATTGGCTGTCCCAAACCATGGGGCCCTTCCATCTGGGTTCACATTGCAGTCGGAAGCCCACTGACCTGGTTAAGCTGGAAGGCAGGGTGGTAAGTGGACACTAGGCTTTTGAACCACCTCCTGCTCCTTTCTGGACCCAAGGTACCTCGTCTTTATTTCTAAATTGAGAGTGTTGAAGCTGAGAGCGGATGAGGGCCTTCCAGCTCCTCTGCACCGTGGCAGATGCCTCTGCCCGCCTCAGCAGTGTGGCAGCGGGGCAGGTACGTGAGTGTGTATATGTATGTGTGTGATGTGTGTGTGTGTGCAGGCTTCTCCAGGGCCTGGTGGTCACGTTGTGATCTCGTCATATTGTTGGGGTCTGTGGTAGAGCCCCTCATGGGGGTCAGCAGCAGGTGAGCAGGTAAGAGGGGAAAGTGGGTAAGGTAATAACCTCCACTCCTGATGTGGTTTGTGTACAACAGGATTTCATAAGCCTGTAAAAATTTCCCCTCACATTTGTGAAATCTGTGTAGGGTTCCTGAGTCCGGGGCACATTGTTCCTTGATTTAAGATCATCTGTCTTGTTCTATTTGAAAATTCCATTTCTTTCCCACTTTTCCCAGGAGTCTTTCTTTAGTGCAAAGTTGGATGGTTTAAATTATCTCCCAGTGGGTCAAAGTGGATTTCCTTTCCTCAGATTTATGTCTGTGCATGTCTTCAAGTGGTAAGACTTTTGATGCCATCTAGGTAGACCCCTGAGCCAGGTCATTCTTCTAGATTCCAGTCTTGCTTAAGAAAAGGTGGGTTATAAAAGGTAAAGGAGGAGCTATAAAAGGGAAGATCAGGATGAGCTCATTGCATAGCTGTCTTTGTACATTTAGAAAATGTTCTGTTGAAAGGCGTGTCACTGCCAGGGCAAACAGCCCCAGATTTCTTGAGCAAAGGAGCACGAAGAAGCTTCATTTCGTGGCTCACACAGAGGATGAAATTCGTTTCATCTACTTTGAGCCAGAAGTTGTTGCCTACATTAAAAAAAAAAAAAGTTTTTCTCTTTTTGCCAACGTCACTCTTTTTTCCCCCTTTGAACAGAGCTTCAAGCCAGCTCTCCTGGTTTTCCAGCCATTGGTTTACGGTCATGATATCCCTGTATCTGCTGCTGCTGCTCATAGTGAGTGTCATCAACTCCTCCACTTTCCAACACTTCTGGAATCGCGCGAAGAGATAATCTTTCTGGGCCTGGTGTGGGAGCCACCTCAACCGTGTGCCTTATGATAACTTGTTCTGTACCTCCAGTGCCTCGCATCCAGCCAGGCTGGGCCTGGAGACAGGTTGGGGACCACAGGAGTTTCTGTATGCCATAAATTTCTCGATTGCCTTTGCTGATGCTCCCAGCCACACTCCAGTCAACGGAGCCCACCCTCACTCTTAGGTTTCAGGGGAGCTTACTGTCTGCCCGTTCCTAAACAGTCCTAGGGAGTCGACTTTGCAGCTAGGGCCAAAGGAAAAAAATCCTGCTGCATTTAAAAACAAAGTGTCCAAGCCGTCAGTGGTGTGTTTACAATTGCTTCTGGCGGTGGTTGACCCTTTCTCTAATGCCTTCTGGAAGGAGGAAAATGTGTAGTGGGAACTATAAATCACTAGGCAGTTGCCTTGTTTTGACTCTAGACACCCAAGAGGAACAGTCATGTTTCCCATAAATCGGTGGGATCATTCTTGAATGCCATCAGCCTTTGAGTGCAAAACATTTTAACAGTTTTCTCAAATCAACAGAAACAGCCTTCTGCTACAACTGCCCTCTTCCTCCCACCCCCCACCCCCAATCCATGGATGAGAAAGGAAGGATTAAGAGGCCTGATTAAAAAAAAAAAAATACAAACTTAGCAATGAGCAACTCAAGTCGTCTTTTTCTAAAAATTACCAACTGCTGATTACAGCTGAAATGGAACCAAATTTTTGTTTCCTAATTTTTTTTTTTAAACTAGCTATTGGACAAATTAGTCTTTGTGAGCTGAATAAAAGAGGGCACTTCTAAACCTAGAGCATTGTTTGGCCAGTGTCCATAGCCTCTTTTATGGCTCCTTTTAGAGAAAGGGATTTGAGCTGCGGACTCGCCTCTTGTTCTTATTCTCATGAAGCTGCCTTGATTGTGGCCTGCCAGCCACGAGTGCCATGCTGCAGGCCTTCAGTGGGCTGCTGGCCTTCAAGACAGAGGCCTGCCATAGTGTGCCACAGGTCTGCATGGACCAAGCCTCCCTCCGAGGGGTTGCAGGTCTTTGGGGACTCAGCCTGGGCTTTATTTTATTTTTTATTTTTTAGGAGGTACCGGGGATTGAACCCGAGACCTTGTACATGGGAAGTAGGTGCTTAACCACTAAGCTACACCTGCTCCAGCCTGGGATTTAAATGTGGAGGAAAAGCCCACTGGCTGCCCAGAGAGCCACAGCCCTCCTTGCTGTTCTCTCTGGTTCCCACCTTCCTGCTGGGTTTCACGTGTAATGGAGCCCTCTCAATTTTGGGGAGGGGGGATGGTATGATTTCTGTAAAGAAGGAGAAAAAGTAATTTTTCTATAATTTGTAAAGTTGTGGAAGAGCCACTATCATGGCTTTTACATTGAATGTTGGAACATTTCAACAGTAATAAAGGTACTTTCCTAATTACCGACTCGCTTTTGTTCCTGCTAGCTGGCTCAGCACAAGTCTGCATGTGCCCCATTAGTTGTTACAGAGCTTACCTTCTCTTCCTTTCCTTGTTTGAGGTGATTGTTTCTGGAGAACATATACCACCCAGGATATCTAGTAGGTGTTGGATTTCTAGACATGGATTTAACAAATATATGAGCAGCTGCTGTGTCCTGGGTCCTAGAAATAAAATCAGGATCAGGGTACCCCTGCCCTCATGGAGCTGACAATCTGGCAAGGTGGGCAGATGGAGACAAACACCCCAGGAGTGACATTGGTATTATATGGTGTTATAAATGAGTTTTGGAAAATACTTGGCAGGGAGTCCCAATGTAGTCTGGGGTCGGGAAATATGGAGCTGATACATGTAATACTGCTGGGCCCTTTACTAATGTACTAATTTATTTTAAAATCCTCACAACAGACATATGAAGTAGGTATAATTATTGTCTCCATTTTTTTCCCACATTTGAAAACACTTATTTTTTTTTTATAATGAACTATATTTTCAGAGAAATTTTAGATTACAGAAGAGTTACATTGAAAGTATAGGGAATTCCCATATAATCCACCCTCTTCCCCTCCCACATTTTCCCCTGTTAATATCTTATATTAGTGTGGTACAGGTAGCCATTTCTGCTCCCTTTATCAAAATGCACCTGTCCTGGGTAGCGGATGTAGCTCAAGTGGTTGAGTGCCTGCTTCCCACATATGGGCCCCGGGTTTGATCCCCCTTACTTCCTAAAAACAAAAACAAACAATAAGCAAACGAAAAAACCAACTCCGGGGAGACGATGTAGTTCCGTGGTTGAGCACCAGCTTCCCACATACAGGGTCCCAGTTTCAATCCCCAGCCCGGGGACCTAAAAAAAAAGAAAAAAGAAATGGCTGGAGTCTAGAGGATTGGAGTGGGCAGGAAAGAAGTCTAAGGCAGGGCCACATTATGACTTCCCTGGGCCCTAGACACTTTGTTCTTCATAGGCCCCTTCCTTCATAAACAATATTTAAAGTTATATTTTTATGATTGTGGTAGTATAAAGATTAATATGTATTAAAATATTTTTCCACCTAAAAGTTTGTTTTTTTTTTTCTTCTGATTTAAAAAAAAAACACTAAACCGCTTTTTGGACCCCTAAAAGTCATGTGGACTCTAGGCACTCTGCCTGCCGCGCTACGTGGATGAGTCGGCCCTGGACTAGGGTTGATAGTGGGGCATAGTGTGGCCTCTGGGGACCTGGGAATAGAGGGGCAGGAAGGAGGCAAACCCTGAAAGCGACCCGGTTCTGTTTAGTGCCAACCCTGCGTATAAGGCGGATCCCATAGGTCAGCCAGCTCCAGGAGGGGGCACATTGGGTGCTGGGGGTTGGGAGCTCAGAAGCCCCATTCCTTCTGTGGAGGAGGGAGAAGCAGTCGTCTTGCTAACAGAAACACCCCCCTGGGCCAAGAGCTTCACCAGGCAGCTGCTGGCAGAGACCAGATGGCAGTTCAGTTAGTGCCTCCTCACACTGGGGGCCAGCAGCCTTATCTTGTGAAAAGCAACACTGTCAGCTCTTTGTCACTAATGCCATCATTTGAGAGGCGGAGTACAGCCTTGGGAAGGGTAGCAAGTGGGCTTCCCACGGCAAGGTGGCAAGGTACCTGTTTCCCGGAAGTGCCAAGGATCCCATGAGCCGTCAGTTTCCATCACAAAGATTTTACCCTGTGGACCTTTGGATAAGTGTTTATGTGTATGAGGGAGAAGTGCAGTAGGGGACGTGGTTCAGTGTGCTTTCTGATTAATTCATTTCATTAAATGTGATTGCCTACAAAACCAGGAGGGGGTGGGGAGTTTGTGATTTGAAGAGCCCAATTCAGATATTTTTCTTTAGAACAAGGTCCCATCATGTCTGAGCCCATTCCCGCTGCTAAGCCCAGGAGGTCTGAGTTGGCTTGGAATTGGCGGCACTCTCTCTTCCCGTTGCCATGGTGATTCTTTGGCCCTGGGGCTGGATTCAGCTCCTCATACAAAAACAGGGCCACGCCCCTCCCTAAGCCCCTTTCTCAGCCCCCACCCAGTCTCTCTCTCTACTTCCCTCCTCTCCACCCTGCCCCACCTCCTGAGTTTTCCATCTCTTGGCCTTTGTTTGTTTTTGCCTTTGTCAGTCTCCCCTACTCTGGATGGGTTTCTGTTTGTTTCCAAACTGTCTGGGGCTGTGCACCATGGAGACAGTGTCCTGGGCTGCCTCTAGCCCTGGTCTGGTTAGAATAAGCCCCTCTCCTTCGCATGCATCTCCAACCTGACATTTGGAACATCCAAAACAAATCACAACTTTTGGAGGCAAGATACAAACACCATCTCCACCCACTCCGGCTGGCACCCCTCCTCCACCTGGAAAGGGTTTTTAAAAATTTCCAATGTTCTACCGCAGTGTCCGTATAATGCAGCCCTAAAAAGGGGAAGCAGCGTTTATTGAATACCTACTGTATACCAGCCACTGGGGTAGACTTTGCTTGTGTTGAAAACCTGTTGGTAAAGATGTTTACTGCATTAAAATTCAACAGTAAGCTGCTTGAGGGCAGGACTCAGATCTTTTCCACCTGCCCAAGTATCTGAGATATACTGGGTGCTCAAGAAAATTTTGTTGAGTGCATAAATGGATGAAAGGACGCAAGAAACTTCCCTGCCATAGTAGAGAGTAATAAATGGACACCAGCAAAGGGGATGGAAGTTAGACTTGAGAAAAAAAACGCATTGGCAAGGCAGTGTAGGTTGGTGAGTGTTTTGGAGAAGCTGTGGACATTTGCTGTTTGATTTCAGGGAGTCCCATTTGCTGTCAGACACCAGAAGTACCTTTTAGGGGTGATGGGGTAGGCAGGACAGAGCCTTTTGTTTCACTGAAAAGAATCAGACTTAAAGTGCCAGTGGTCTTGAGAGAGGTTAAACTGTTGATTAGATACTTATTTGTATACCCATACAAATGACTGATAACATAGCCTTTCCTAAGAACAAGTTTTAGTAATGAGTGGGGTGTCAGGGGTGGGGGGTGGTGAGATGAGAAAGACATCACTGGAGATTTAAGGGTAAGAGGCTTTGACCACGTGAGGGGTCATGGGGAGAAAGGGAAGGCTGGGGCCACTGGAGTCAAACTTTGTTCAATCACCATTTGGCCAAGGGAGGACCCCAGTGAAAGCAGTGTGTGGTGCTGACAGGTCCTTCCAGCCCTGGTGATATTGATCAGTCCAATCAAACTGCTAGTGGGGTGGGAAGGAGACAATGCAGTCTGAATTACTGGGAAGGATGGATAATTGTAGACACAGCTTTACTGTTTTCAGGCAAGTACAGGCTTTCCCAGATGGGACCATAACACATTGCCTATCAGAAGTCTGTAGGGATTTAAACCTAGCTCATCAATTATATATATATTTCTTTTATCGAGATATATTCTCACACCATACAGTCCATCCAAAGTGTACGATCAGTGGCTCTCAGTATAATCACAGTGTTGTGCATTCATCACCACAATCAATTTTAGAACATTTCATTACTCCAAAAAGAAAAAACTCATATCCCTTATACCTCCCTATTGTTGACACTTAGCATTGATATGGTACCTTTGTTAACGATTGATGAAAGAATATTAAAATATAGCTGTCAACCGTAGTTCATAGTTTGCATTAGGTGTAGTTAGGTGTAGTTAGGTGTATTAATACACATTAGGTGTATTTTTCCCGTATACCAGCCTTTTAGTAACACCTTATAATAGTGATGTAAATTGTGATAGTTCATGAAAGAATGTTCTTATATTTATATTATTAATCATGGCCATCGTCCACAACAGGGTTCACTGTGTTATACAGTCCCATGTTATATCCTTTAGCTTCTAGTGACATACACGACCCTAAACTTCCCCTTTCAACTACATTCCCACGCAATTCACCACTGTTAAACTCATAATAATGTGCTAACATCATCTCCATCCATTTCCAAACATTTACAATCAATCTAGGAAAGCAGGTGTGGCTCAATGGATAGAGCTCCCGTTTACCATATGGGAGGCCCCAGGTTCGCTTCCCGGGGCCTCCTTGTGAGGGCAGGCCGGCTGATAGAGCAAGACCTCACAGCAGGAAGCGGGTGTGGCTCAATCGATAGAGCCCCCATTTACCATGCGGGAGGCCCTGGGTTCGCTTCCCGGGGCCTCCTTGTGAGAGCAGGCCGGCCCGTGCGGCGCGGTGGGCTGATGCAACAGGACCTCACAGCAAGGGGGAGATAAGCAGACACGGAAGAAACACACAGTGAATGGACACAGTAAAGCACAAGCAGCAAGGGGGGGATAAATAAATAAAAATAAATAAAAAAAATAAAAAACAATCAATCTAATTAGAAATTCTATACAAATTAAGCATCAGCTCCCCATTCTCTATCCCCATTCTTTTTTTTTTCTACCATCTTTCTATCTCCTGGTAACCTGTATTCTAGATTTTAACTCTATGAGTTTTCTTATTATTTTTTCATATTAGTGAGATCATACAATATTTGTCCATCAATTATATTTTTAGAGGACTTGAGGGTGCTTGAAAAATGTTCTCTTCTTTGACCATTGACTCCTCGGGGATAATGACCTCTGTTGTTCTTGTGCCCAGTGTCCACTCACCCTCCTGGTGTCATACCCCAGCTTCCCTCTTTTTTCCACTCCCAGTTCATTCCTGGTAAAGCTGACTCCGCCCTCCACCCACACTTTCTACTAGTAGAGCAGTGACTCAGGACCAAGCCAGTTGGCAAGTTGCATTCCCTTGGCCTTAGTGTTTGTTCAGAAATGGGCATGTGATCCCATCAGAATCAAGATAAACCAAGGTTTTTGCTGGGGCTCCTGAGAAACAGACTTGCCTTCCCACTGGTTCTGGGTATGAGAGCCTGGCTTGCTGCTGCTATCTTGCTGCCATGTGAAGCCTCAGGCTTCGGCCAACACAGTGGAAAGCAGAGTCAAGAGAAGGAGAGAAAATGAGCCCTGATGGCACTTAATCCAGCTGTGCCTAAAGCCAGCTCTATCTGCAGACTTTTCACTTGTGTGACCAATCAATAGCTTAATTATTCTTGCTGTAAACCCTTTATTAAAGATGAAAAGCTATGAATTCCAACTGAGTGAATCTGGATTGGTGAAGTTTGACTGTCCTGACCCCTGGACTATCCCCACAAAGTATACTCAACCCTGTGCAAAATAAGACATGGGCAAAACATACACACAAACATGTTCTGGGGCCTTCTGCAGCCTTCGCAGCAAGGTGCCTCCTTGGGTCACCTTGGACTCTTTTTCAGAAAGGCTTCCAGCTGAGAAAACCCCAGGGGACTGTGAGGTCTGGGAGCAGCAATGGGCAGATGTGACCAGGGCTGGGGGTTCTAAGATACACTGGAGTGGTCTGGTGCTTAGAAGACAGAGTTTGGGCCTGCTTAATAGGGGATGGGAAAAGGGCACTTCCATTTATCAAGTTCATGATGGGCGTATCACAAGAATTATCTCATTTAATCCTCACAATATCTTGGCAAGGCAAATACCATTATATTTCTTTCTTTTCTCCTCTCCTCTCCTCCCCTCGCCTCTCCTCTCCTCTCCTCTCCTCCCCTCCCCTCTCCTCCCCTCCCCTCCCCTC
>JAQZBX010096155.1:0-11832 GCA_029593785.1 Cabassous unicinctus
GGAGACGACGATGGGCAACAGACATCCCAGGGAATGGAGAGGACCTGCAGCTGAAGGCAGGATAATCCTATCCACTATATCCATGGAATATAAGCCCTCTCTCACTTGGAGGTGGAGTGGACATCACCTTCCAAGTCCCCTCAGGATGGGGGGAGGAGCTGTGGACTAGAGTGGACTTGGTGGTGTTCTGTTGTAGACAGATTGTGATTCAGGCAATGGAAGAGGTTGTAACAGAGAGGTGGAGCCAGTGGCCACTGGACATTTTTGGGGCAGGGTGAGGAGGGGCAGTTGAAATCCTCGGGCTTTTTTCATACTTTGGCGGTTGTCCTGAGTGGTGAGGCAGCGATGAATGTAGGCCATTTTCCATCAGAATATACCATGCAGAACTGGGTAGGAGAGAGTGTGCCTGTGATGTGAACTGTGGTCTATGCTCGGTGGCAAGGCCCCAGGATGTGTATATCCATTGCGGGTGTAGTACCACGTGGATGGGGAATGGTTGTGTGGGGTGTTGTTGCGGGTGTGGGCGGCGGGGAGCATGGGAGTCCCTGTAGTTTCTTAGTGATATTTGGGTAATCTAGGCACCTTTATAAATTGTATACATACATATATAACAAATAACATTTATATAAACAAATGCACATATATGCATATGTATTATATATCATTTTACAAATAAAATAAATAAATAAATAAATAAAATAAATTTAAAAAAAAAAGACAATTGAATGGATAATGTATTAATGATACCCATGGCCTAGGACATCAGTAAAGTGTTAAAACACACCATAAAATAATATATACCATAAGATGGCTAAATGGATATGTAGCAGTTTCATATCATTATGAATTCAAAAAAGAGATATGGGATTATGTGTGTAAACTGGTCTGTTAATCTGGGCATGATTAACTTATAACAAGGGATTTGACTGGGCCACAGTTGGTAGGGCATTCAGCCATGCCACTTGGTGGGTGGGGTCTCAAATATAAAAAGACATGGCAACGGACAGACTTGGAGTAGTTTTTGATGTTGGAGTTCTGATGAGCCAGGACAGAAGGCCCTGGGGAAAAGAGACAAGCCATTTGCCTGACAGTTCACAGCTGACCTTGTGGAGAGAGGCAAAGCTTAGAGAGCCTCATACTCTGCAGCTGTCCTTGTGGAGGAAAGAGAGGTGCTGAGCCCAGAGAGAAACCCAAGAAGCCTGAACCCTGGCAAATGACAGCAGTTGTTTTGCTCCAAGACGGGGTAACAGACTATGTTGAAAGAAGAAACTTATGCTTTATGGCCAGGTAACTGTAAGCTTCTACCCCAAATTAATACCCTTTATAAAGACCAACAGATTTCAGGTGTTTTGCCTCAGCACCCCTTTGGCTGAATAATATAACATATAAAATGTGTTAAAATACAATATTTGGCAATTCAATAAGAAATAATATGTGCAGATTTGGAAAGGCAAACCAAAATGTTATATATTTCCCCAGTAAACTCTAAAGAATATTAAATATTGCATCTCATCCAAATACAAAGAAGAAAAAAAAATTGAACAAAAATAATCAGTCCAAGACAATATATTCAGGATTTCCTGTGTTGCCATTTTGGCCTTTGTTCTGTGGCCACTGTACTCGTGCATCTTTGGAAACTGCACCTTTCTTAAACTTCAGAACTCTGAAGGTTCCAGGGTTGATTTACAGGGTGTTGTTTTGTCCCCATCATAAATCAAGTGCCGTATCACTTCCCAATTTCCTAGTTATGAAGTCACCCAACAAGAGGTGATGCTCATTTGAAGCAAGAAGAGCCATGAATCATAGAACAAATAAAAAGAAGATATTTTTGCCCTTCCCAAGTTGAATGCTTAGATGATTGATATTGGATCTTTCCTCTTTTCTAATGAATGCATTCAGTGCTATAAGTTTCCCTCTAAGCACTACTTTTGATGCACCCCACAAACTATGAAGAAGCATAGCACAGTAAGAAGCAGAAAGAAGCACATAACAAAAGACTTGTGAGTGAAGCTATATCCACTTCCATAACAGTACAGACTGAAGATGAAGGCAGAGAATGGAAGAAAGTTGGGAAAATATTTTCTCTGACTGCAAGCATTGTTTCATCAAAATAACACTTCTATGACTGTAACTTCACTTTAAAGGAATTTGCTTCATGCTTACCTAAGCATGAGGGTGTCTATGTAAGGATAAAAGAATGAAAACAATGAGTTTTGCCAGTTTGCTCCACATGGTAGTCCTCCCCTTTAAGTGAAATGAGTGTGAAGTTTTTTTGGTAACTCAACCTCACGAGATTACCTGAGAATTAATCCTTCAGAGAAAACATTTGGGATTTCATGAATTTGGGAAAACTAGAGTCACATTAGAGAAACATGCAGGAGTAAAACCCTGTTAAGGAATATTGGACGTCTTTCAGCCACGCATTTAGTCTCATTGAGCATGAAATATTCATACATTACTTAGTATTGTAGTGAACATGGGAATGCTTCCATTTGAAACAAAACCTCAAGAATATGAGAAAATCCAAACTAGTGGGAAAACATATGATTGTCCTGAATGTAGTCTGCTCTTTACAGTCATTTTTTACTCCTCATTTTAAAAGCCACACAGGGGAACAAGCATAGAAATGTAATACATGTGGAAAAGTTTTCAACCTGACAGAACACCTCTTTATACATCAGAAAATTCTTACTGAAGAGAAGTCATATATATGCAGGAGAGCTTTAATTCAAATGTCAAATCTCAGGTACAAGAGATTTCCTACTGCAAAGAAACCCTAAGCATGTAAGCATGTGAAAAGGCCTTTAGGTAAAAATCATATCTCAGAGATCATGGAAAAAAAACTCATAGGGGAGAGAAACAAAATGAATGTAAAGAATGCAGAGAAGCCTTCAGCCAAAAGCAATACTTCATTAATCATCAGAGCATTCATTCTGGAGAAAAACCCTATAAAGGCAATGAATGTGGAAAAGCCTTCAACCAGAATTAAAACCTCATTAATCATCTGAGAATACATGCTGGAGACAAACCCTATGAATGTGATGGATGTGGGAAAGCTTTCATTCAGAAATCAGGCCTCATTGCACACCAGAGAAGAACAACTGGAGAGAAACCCTATATACGTAAGGAATGTAGGAAAGCCTTCAGTATCAAATCAAATTTTACTGACCATGAGAAAATTCATAGAGGAGGGAAATCCTATATATATAAGGAAAGTGGAATAGACTTCAGCCAGATGCAGTATCTCATTAAACATTACAACATTCATACTTGATAGAAACCCTGGGAATGTAATGAATGTGAATCTCCAAGGAATCTCCACCTCCAGTCTGTGCAACTTGTTGCCAATATTTTAAGGAAACAGGTGTGACTGTGCAATTCAGGGTGTCTTTCTCCTCTTGGAAAAGGGCACTTGCAGTTTCTTCTGACATCTTCTCCTCCCACATCTTCTTCCACACTCATCTGTGTTCAATTTGTTACCACTAATATATGCATCAGAACTCGAGATTTCTCTTAGTATATGTAAAGTTGGGCTTTCCACTTATTTCAAATTATCCTGGTTGTTTTCACTGGTACTTCAAACCATTACATTCTGATTAAGCAGTTTAAAAATTACCATTATAAAAATAATGCTGCCCTTTATTGTAGCATTTTCTTATAAGGCACCCCAACCATTTATATTTTTCAGATTCTTCACCTGATTCTGATGTGAATTCAAATTTAACAGCCACTGAACTATAGTGGCCTGCTTTCTGCTTAACTCCAGTTTTCCTTATTATTTGAAATCAGAAATGATACTTTCATCATTAGATGATACGTTTCTAATCTCAAGTATCTTAAGAAGTTAGAAAATGTATTTATATTCTTAAGTTGTACTCCAATAGTTTTCTCATATGTGATAGGGTGTGGGCTGGATGAAACTAGAGAATGCAAGTATTTACAAACAGAAATGTGTATCCAAAAGAATCTGCCAATGCAGATAATTCTGAGGAAGGAGAAATGGGTGTTGAGGCTAGACAAGGAATTTTGCTGTTTGCCATAACAGACATAAATCATTTTTATACTCTTTGTATGGTTAATTTGGTTATAATTTAAAAGAAATTATGAAAATAGTACACAATGAAATCATACAAAGTGGTTGATTTGAAGATATTCATTTGTATCTGCTACATAACCGGGAGGCACTTCTCCTCACACTTTGCAAATACAGTGACCCATAAAGCAAAGTGCTTGCTCCCTCTGGGCCCCTCATCAGTTGCCTGGATGGGTAGAGACTCCCTCCGCAAGAGTGAGCACAGAGCACCAGGAGCATGGACGTGACCATGTGAAGGCCACACTGTGCTCTACATGTATCCAGTTAGAGGGCTGTTAGCACAACAGGAGAAGAAGGACTTCCTGCTCCTTACTCCCCAGTGGAGACCCGCTTGAGTGACTCACATTACCAATTGAGGCTATCAGTGCTGAGCAGGGTTTTCTCCCTCTCCTCCTTTGTGGATCCAGAACCTATGATGATGGTTTTCATTGGGGCTGTGAGAGCTTGGTTCCTAAACAGGACATTCCCTCTCTGGCTTGTGGAACTGCAGTGAACACGTGTTTAATTCCAGATTCTTCAGTTGTTTCTCAGCTTCTTCCCATCCACCTCCCTCCGTTCTCTTCTGGGATTGAAAAATCTGCATCATTTTCAACACTGTTAAAGATGTGTTGAAAATTTAATATTTAGTTTGTCTGAGAAATATCTGGCATCTGCATCCTCTGAGGTTTTCTGCAAACTGCACTATCTCACAACCTCACTTCTATTCTTGTCAGCCCTAGGTCCCAGGCTCTTGTGAGATTTCCATACTATTTATTAGGGTCACTGGCCTAATGGTGCTCATTCTGGTGAAGTTATTGCTGTAGCCAATAGTGTAATGTGAATTTTGACATTTCCTTCCTGACACCAACAGGTTTCATCTTGGCATTGCTCTTTTTTTAGCTCCCCCAAGATTGCAGAAGGTGAATATAGAACTGGAAGCAGGAGACCTGAGTCTGTGCCTGAGACCAAGGAGGGGTAGTGTAAGAGGAGCCTCCACAGAGGTTCAACGCTGGAGGACAAGGGAAGCAGGGAAGGGCAATAGGAGCAGGAGCATGGAGTCTCCTCTCTGTGCCCTGACTCCTCTGATGCACCAGACCCGACCCATGCTTTTATATGCTGTGCCCTCCTGGCCAACCCCTGCCTGGGGCAGGTACATCATACTGGGGCATCTGTGACTTTATACTAGTCCCAAAACCATGTGACTCTCCTGCATGACTCCCTGTCTTGCAGACCTTGTGGGCCAAGAGCACTTCCCCCTCCATACTCTGAGTACATTCCCACCAAGACTGGGGACACCCAATTTACAGGTGAATTCTCTTGGCAGCAGCATCACACTGCCATTTGGGAACAGGAAAGCTCTCCCAACCTGTGTCCCTAGCTGTTTGAGTTTGCCAAGTGTTGCCAATGCAAATACAAGAAATAGGTTGCTTTCATTGGAATTTATTAGCTCACAGCTCTGAGGCTCTGAGGCTGTGAAAATGTTCAAATCAAGGCATCATCAATAATGCTGTCTTAACAAGGGTCAGCAGCGACTGGACTCCTGCCAAGGCAAAATATTGAGCCAGCCTGTCTCTCTCTGCCTTCTCCTCCAAACTCACTTTCTCCCTTAGCTCAGCAGTGGGGCATCAGACACATTTGCTCACATCTCTCCCTTCTCCTCTGGCCTAGAGGTCTTCAGCTTCAAGCTGCTCCAAGACACCAGCCTCTGCCCTCTCCCTAAGCCTCTCTGGGTTTCTGTGTCTCTCCATAGCTCTAGGAGATCCTGGGACCCTTTCCCACATGGCAGGGTTAACATGGCAGCTCTCTTTCTCTGTGACTTCCATGTATGTAGGACTTCAGCACAATGATTGCATTCCATCCTGGTACCTGAAATCTAATCAGAGGCCCTTAACTAAACTAATGCTATCTAACAAAAAGTGAATGAATTGAAAGGTCCCTTATCTGAATCTACACAAAATGTCATACATACAAAAGGCTTACACACAGCAATGGGTTAGAAAGAACATAATTTTCCGGGGTCCTCACAAGACTCAATGAGGACATTAACCCAGGGCACAGGGATCAGGAGGGCTTTCCTAAGCCCGGGAGAAATGGGAACTCATGAAGCAGTGGCTGTACTTTGGGTGTTGCCATCATTGAGCAAAATGTGGTGCTGACCACAATTGCACTGATCCCTAAAATGGCCCCAAGAAGAACTCAATATACTGTGTTTTCTCCACCAAATCTTAGCTCCAAAATCAGGCATGTAACTCACAGATGTGTTCCATTATTCCCATCCCCAGAGCCAGAGCACACCGATTTTGCCTGGGTCGTGGTGGGCCAGTAAGCAGGCTGTAAAACTGAAAGCCCCTATTTTCTTCTCCAAAGAACCAATTGCATTCACAACAGAATGTAAAAATTCAACCCTAAGGGTGCTCTCAAAATCAGTGGAGATCTTGGAGGGCCAAAGATTTAATTAAACTCAATCCTTCAGGAAGAAGTGAAATAAACACACTTAAAGATGAGTAAAATCTAATAAAGTTTGTTAGCAGCAATTCACTTTAAAAGAAATGCAAAAGAAAATTCTTCAGTCAGAAAGAAAATAATCTCAGAGGGTCCAAGATTCAGGATAGATTGAAGAACAATATCTGTTAATTAAATTCATATATTTAATGACTATTGAATGGATAAATTAATAATGATATCCATGACCTAGGACATGAATAAAGTGTTAAAATATACCATAAAATAATATATAGCATAAGATGGGTAAATGGATATGTAGCAGTATGATAGCTTTATGAATTCCAAAATCAGATATTGGATTATGCTTGTAAACAGCTTTGTTAATCTCGGAATGATTAAGTTATGATAAGGGCATTGACTGGGCTGCAGTCCGTATGGCATTGTGGCCTGCCCCTTGGTGGGCAGGTTCTCAAACATAAAAATACATGGCAAAGAACAGAGCTGGAGTAGTTTTTGATGTTGGAGTTCTGATGAGCAAGCACAGAAGGCCCCGGGAAAAAGAAAGAAGTCAAACACCTGACAGTTCACAGCTGGCCTTGTGGAGAGAGGCAAAGCTTGGAGTTCCTCATAGTCTGCAGCTGAACTTGTGGAGGAAACAGTGGAGCTGATCCCAGAGAGAAATGCAACCCTGGGAAGAGAGGAACCCAAGAAGCCTGAACCCTGGCAAATGTCGGCAGCTGTCTTGCTACAAGACAGGGGTAACAGATTTGGTGAGGAAGAAACTTATGCTTTATGGCCTGGTATCTGTAAGCTTCTACCCCAAATAAATACCCTGTATAAAGACCAACAGATTTCTGGTATTTTGCATCAGCACCATTTTGGCTGACTAATACAGGATATATAATGTTTTAAAATACAATTTTTTGGCCAGTCAATAACAAATAATAAGTGCAGATTGGGATAGGCATGCAAGAATGTTATAATTTCCCCAGTAAACTTTAAAGAATATTAAATAGTGCATCTTATACAAATACATAGAAGAAAAAAATATTGAACAAAAATAGTCAGTCCAAGACAAAGTATTCAGGATTTCCTGGGTTGCCATTTTGGCCTTTGCTCTAGGGCCATCTTACTTGTGAATCTTTGGAAGCTGTATATTTCTTATCCTTCAGAAGCCTCAGTTTTCCAGGGTTTATTTATGGGTTGTTGTTTTGTCCCCATCAAAAATTGAGTGCTGTATCCCTTCCCCATTTCCTAGTTATGAAGTCACAAATCTGGATGTGATGCTCATTTGAAGCAAAAGAGCCATGAATGATAGAACAAATAAAAAGGAGATATTGTTGTGCTTCCCAAATATACATTTAAATGACTGATATTGGATCCTTCCTATTTTCTAATGAATGAATTCAATGCTATAATTCCCCTCTAAGCGCTGCCTTTGCTGCACCCCACAACTAAGAAAAAGCATAGGACATTAAGAAGCAGAAAGAACCACATAACAAAAGGCTTGTGCATGAAGCTATATCCACTTCTGCAACAGTACAGTCTTTAGATGAAGGCAGGGAATGTAAGAAAGTTGGGAAAATATTCTCTCTGACACCAAGCATTGTTTCCTCAAAATAACAATTCTATGAATGTAACTTCACTTTGAAGGAATTTGCATTATGCTTACATAAGCATGAGGGAATCTATCTAAGTAAAAAAGAAGGAATACAATGAGTTTTGCCAGTTTGCCACACATGGTAGTCCACCACTTTAAGTATAATGAGTGTGAAATTTTCTTGGATATTCAACCTCATGAGATATCTGAGAATTAATCATTCCGGGAAACCATTTGGGATTTCATGAATTTGGGAAAGTTAGAGTCATATCAAAGAAACATGCAGAAGTAAAACCCTGTATATGTAAGGAATATTGGAAATCCTTCAGCCAGGCATTAAATCTCATTGAGCATGAAATATTCATACATTAGTTACAGTTGTAATGAAAATGGGAATGCTTCCATCTGAAACAAAAACTCATGAAATATGAATAAATTCAAACTAGAGAGAAACCTTATGAGTATCCTGAATGTAGTCTGCTCTTTACAGTCATTTTTCACTCCTCATTTGACAGCCATACAGGGGAACACAGAAGGAACTGTACTACATGTGGAAAGGTTTTTAACCTGACAGAAAACCTCTTTATTCATCAGAAAATTCTTACTGAAGAGAAATCATATATATGTGAGAGTGTTTTATTCAAATGTCAAATTGCAGATACAAGAGATTTCCTATTGCAAAGAAACTCTTTGCATGTAAGGCATGTGAAAAACCTTTAGGTACAAATCATATCTCACAGAACATGAAAAATATTCATAGTGGAAAGAAACAAAATGAATGTAAGGAATGCAGAAAAGCCTGCAGCCAAAAGCAATTGTTCATTAAACATCAGAGCATTCATTCTAGAGAAAACCCTATATATGCAATGAATGTGGAAAAGCCTTCAACCAGAAGGAAAACCTCATTAACCATCTGAGAACATATACTGGAGTGAAAACCTGTGAATGCAATGATTGTAGGAAAGCTTTCATTCAGAAATCAAGCCTTATTACACACCAGAGAATACAAACTGGAGAGAAACCCTATATATGCATGGAATGTAGGAAAGCCTTCAGTAGCAAATGAAATCTCACTGACAATGAGAAAATTAATAGTGGAAGGAAACCCTGTATATGTGAGGAATGTGGAATAGCCTTCAGCCAGAGGCTGTATCTCATTAAAAATGACAACATTCATATTGGAGAGAAACCCTGTGAATGGAATGAATGTGAATTTCCAACAAATGTCCACTTCGAGTCTGTGCAACTTGTTGTCATTCTTTTAGGGTAGTGGCTGTGACTGTGCCATTCAGGATGTCTTTCTCCTCTTGGAAAAGTGCACTTGCAGTTTCTTCTGAGATCTGCTCCTCCCTCATCTTCTTCCACACTCATCTGTGTTCAATATATTACCACTAATTTATGCATTAGAACTTGAGATTTCTCCTAGTTTATGTAAAGATGGGCTTTCCACTTATATCAAATTATCCTGGTTGTTTTCAGTGGTTCTTCAAACCATTACATTCAGAGTAAGCATTTAAAAAACTATCATTTTAAAAACAATGCTGCCCATTATTGTAGCATTTGTTTTTCAGGCACACCAACCATTTATATTTTTTCAGATTCTTCACCTGATTCTGATGTGGATTCAAGTTTTACATCCACTGAATTACAGTGGCCTGTGTTCTACTTCACTGAAATTTTCCTTATTATTTTAAGTCAGAAATGATCCTTTCATAATTAGTTGATATAATTCTAATCTCAAGTATTATAAGAAGTTATAAAACTTATTTATATTCTTTAGCTGTACTTCAATATTTTTCTCATGGGTGTTAAGGTGAGGGATAGATGAAACTAGAGAATGTATTTACAAACAGAAATGTGTACCCAAAAGAATCTGCCAATCAGATTCTTGAGGCTAGAGAATGAATTTGCTGTTTGCCATAATAGACATATATTATTTTTATACTCTTTGCATGGATAATTTGGTTATAATTTAAAAGAAATTATGAAAATAGTACACAATGAAATCAAACAAAGTGGTTGATTTGCAGATATTGATGTGTATCTGAAACATTACTGGGGGGGACATCCTCTCACACTTGGCAAATATAGTCACCCAAAAAAGGAAAAGTGCTCACACCCTTTGGCACCCTCCCCAGCTGCCTGGACAGGTGGAGGCCTCCCTCAGCAAGAGTGAGCATGAGTACCACGGATGCATCCATCTGATGGCTACAGTGCTCTCTCCATGTGTCCGGTTAGAGGGTTGTTAGCACAACAGGAGAAGATGGACTTCCTGCTGCTTACTCCCCAGTGAAAACCTGCTAGAGTGACTCACATCACTAACTGAGGCTGTGAGTGCTGAGCAGGCCTTTCTCCCTGTCCTCCTTTGTCCATCCAGAACCTATGATGATGGTTTTCATTGGGGCTCTGAGAGTTTGGTTCCCAAACAGGACATTCCCTCTCTGGCTTGGGGGAACTTCAGTGAACACGTGTTACATTCTGACTTCTTCAGTTGTTCATCAGCTTCTTCCCATCCAACCCCTCCATTCTGTTCTGAGATTGAAGAGGCCAGCAACATTTTCAACACTGTTAAAAATGTGTTGAAAATTTAATCTTTAATTAATCTGAGAAATATCTGGTGTCTGCACCCTCTGAGGATTTCTGCAAACATTGTACAGTCTCACAACCTCACTGCTATTCTTGTCAGCGCTAGGTTCCAGGACTTTCTGGGATTCTTGTTCTATTTCTTAAGGCCACTGGCCTAATGTTGCTCATTCTGCTGATATTATTGCTGTAGCAAATGCTGTAATATGAATTTTGACATTTTCTTCCTGACACCAACAGGTTTCATCTTGGCATTGCTCTTTCTTTAGCTGCCCCAAAGATTGGAGAAGTTGAATGTAGAACCGGGAGCAGGAGACCTGAGTCTGTGCCTGAGGCCCAGGTCGGGTACGGTAAGAGCAGCTTCCTCAGAGGGTCAATGCTGGAGGCCAAGGGTAGGAGAAAGGGACAAAATGAGCCGGAGCAGGAAGTCTCCTCTCTATACCCTGACTCCTCTGCTGCACCAGACCCCAGGTCCCATGAATTTATCTGCCCCTGCCCACCTGACCAACCCCTGCCTGAGGCAGTTACATCATACTGGGGCATCTGTGACTTTATACTAGTCCCCAAACCATGTGACTCTCCTGCCTGACTCCCTGTCTTGCAAGCCTTGTTGCCCAAGAGCACTTCCCCCTCCGTCTTACCAGTAGTCATTCCCACCTAGTCTGGAGACACCCAGAGTTTACAGTTGAATTCCCTGGGCAGCAGCATCACACTGCCATTTGGGAACAGGGCAGCGCTCCAACCCTATGTCCCTAGCTGTTTGAGTTTGCCAAGTGCTGCCAATGCAAAATACCAGAAATAGGTAGGATGTTTTGGAAATTATTAAATTAACGCTTACAGTTCTGAGGCTGTGAAAATGGCCAAATCAAGGCATCTTCCAAAATACTATCTTAACAAGGGCAAGCTGCTGCTGGACTCCTGCCAAGGGAAAGTTTTGGGCCTGCCTGTCTCTCTCTGTCTTCTCCTCTGAACTCACTTTCTCCCTGGGCTGAGCAGTTGGCCATCAGACACAATTGTTCACACCTCTCCCTTCTCCTCTGGCCCGGGTGTCTTCAGTTTCAAGCTTCTCCAAGACTCCAGCCTCTGGCCTCTCCCTCAGCCTCTCATGGTTTCTGTGTCTCTCCACAGCTGT
>JAQZBX010096156.1:0-11833 GCA_029593785.1 Cabassous unicinctus
TGTTTTTTTCTTTGAAAACACATGGAATATCACAAAGGGTGGCCACTTACTAGTTTGGAAAGAAAGTTTACACAAATAGCAAAAATACCACCATGAAGAACACATTTGCTAACCATAATAAAATTAAGAGATAAAAGCAATTCAACAACTTAAGAAACTCTATACACTTAGAAATAATTAACAGCATAGTTTTAAATAACTCATGTGTCCAAGGGAAACCATAATAAATGTTAGAAAGTATTTAGAAGAGAACAAGGAAGAAAATATTACATTTCCAAGGCTGTACGATGTCTATAAAGTAGTTCTTAAATGGAAATTTTCATAACTATCAAAATTTTCTGTGTACTGCTTCAGCATCCATCTTCTTTGGCTAAGCCACTTGCTTCAACACTGACCTTTGACGTAGTTAATAAGCAGCCCCCCAGCCCTGGGGCATACACTCCACCAGGCCCAAATCCTCATGTGGACTACCACCCACCTACCTCTCCCAGAACCCACAGATGGCCCCAAAAGATAAGCCAATTATCCCCACCCTTGGACTCCCAATCCCTTTCCTTTTTGTGTACCTTTCCTTTAAACTTTAACCAATCTTTGATTCTCATCTGCTAAACTCCACCCTGGACCATAATAAGGGCACAAGTCCATGGGTCTCTCTTGCACTGTTTATCAGCTCCTTACCTGGTGGTTGAGTCACCTAAGCTGATAGCTCTCCCCATTGACCCTTCATGTCACTCTTTTCTCTCTATGACCTGTGAATAACAAACTAAGTTCTCTTATACATGGGTTGCCCATTGTGTCACACCTGACCTCCATTCAGATCCAAATTTTAAATGCAAATTAACTAATTCAAAACAGAAATGCTTGCACTTAAATGTTTACATTAGAAAAGAAAAAGAGTCTGAAAATTAACTTGTTCAAAAGTCAGAAGCAAATGGTGCCCATAGTAAGAATGCAG
Organism: Cabassous unicinctus; assembly: GCA_029593785.1. NCBI lineage: Eukaryota > Metazoa > Chordata > Mammalia > Cingulata > Chlamyphoridae > Cabassous > Cabassous unicinctus. The sequence continues at coordinate 956 of JAQZBX010096156.1, forward strand.
ACATAAGTGAGAGCACCTGTCCTGTAGGCTCTACTAAGGTGAAGACAAGCAATATTTTCTTTCTATCAACTTGTGTGAGGTATGGAAAGGCCAGACACAGATGAAGAGAGAGACTGGAAGCATTTGAAAGATTTATTATACACATAGTTCCCTGGGGAAAGGGAAGCATGCCATACAGTCCATAGGGGAAAAACACCAGAGTCGGTTACCAGGCAGAGAGCAAGTGGCACTGAGAAAGTATCTTTATTGTAGTTTCTGTGGGAACTGTGCACTTCCCATCCCCGTCCTTGCCCTCACAAGAGGAGGCCCTGGGCAGGCCAAGAACTGCACAGAAGCCTTTCTGGTGAAGTCGCTGAAGCTGAAGTAAAGAGGTGGATAGGGCAGAGGGTGGGAGGATCCTGTCTGTCCCATTCCAGATTGGAATGGGGAATCCCACTTTCCCCAATGAAGACACCCCTTCTCTTACCTGCACAATGAAATGTTCCATAGGCTTTGTCCTACCCCCACTGGACGTCCCAACAGTTGAAGGACCAGAGTAGATGTCAGAAGTATTCCAGGAGCCTCAAAATCTCCCCACCTAGACTATTCCCTCCTGGTGACTTCATGACATTCTCATGGGGGCAGGATCTGGGCAGCCCCAGTGAGCCCGTGCCTCCCGGTCTGGCATTGTGCTCCAGCTCCATCTCTGCCTTACACACTTATGGCCTCTGCACCCTGGGCCATCATGTATAAAGGGAGGTGGTTTCCATGGTCTTCTCTTTTGGAGATGCATTCCCTAGCCCTGGAGATAAGAAGTACCAGAACAAACCTGGAGATCCTAGCAAGGAGCTTTTCTAAAGACCTCCCTGCATCTCCCTGTACCAAGATCTGCCCTGCCAGCCTCTCTTGACAGCAGAATAAGTGGTATTCCCCCACCAGTGAGAAAAAACCAAAGGTTGTTTTTTTCCCTAATCTGAAGACAAAAGCTACTGCTCTTGGACTAACTGTGCCCATACCCCTGTTTACATAAGCCTAGGGAAGGAAGGAGTCTGTGTCCCTAGGAAGAAAACATTCTGCAGGAGCTGTATATCAGTTTCAAAACTGCATTTATTTATAAAAGGAACAGGTCAAATTTTGAGGCTCAGTTTCTCGGTGCTGTTAAATAATGGTCATGGAGATTTTGGAACTTAGAGGAAAATAGGTAGAATTACGAATGACAATGCGATGATATAACATGTCAGGGAAGACAAAGCTGTAGATTGTCCCACCGATTGCTTGGCATCTATAGTTGATATCATAATACTTCACACTGACCCACTGTGAACTTAAAATTCACCACTTGGCCTGGTATAATGAAGGGATAAAAATCCCTTCTACGCAGATAACAGTGAATCTGGGAAAGAAAATTTGCACCATGTGAATTCAGGTTAAAAAAAAAAAAAAAACCTTTGGATGGGAAATGAGCAGACCAGCCCACAGGGTAGCCTTACATACATCACAGCTTTTCTGGACCCATTTCTTCCCCTGCAAAAGTGAAGTCAGACAGAATTTCTGGGGTTCTCTCCAGTGCACATTCCATGATTCTCCTGTACCTCAGTGACTAGCCAGTGTGAGGGCCATCTCTGTATTGATACATTTCTCTAGTGCAGGCAAACAGAAAGAGCCTTTGTTTGTCAGGGGCCACTGAATAATCAGCAGCCACAGATGATTTCTGTAGAGGAAACATTCAATTAGTTTGCTTTTCAGTTGAGAACAGAGATTATGAGCCTTCATTTCATTTGACATATACTCAATATGCTTTATTTGCAAGATAAATAAAGATATGCTTTATTCTGTGCCAGGGCAAGAGGCAGCACAGGGAGGGAGACCGGGGAGGAAGAATTAATAGAATTGGAGGAGTGGCCTGTTGTGCTCTTGGACCGTATGTATATCAGAAGAGAATCACTGTTCTTTGAAGTTATGATTAATTTTCTGCATTTGGAAATGATTTGTCTGCTTTTATTTAAGTATTTCAATGAATGATATGGGTTTAGAGTGGCCTTTGAAATATTGCTGGCAACTTTTCATTTTGTCATTGGAAAGGTGAGACACTATGCCTTTGTTCTGTTAACTCCACCTTATTACCAGTTAGTTACCTTTAGAACCAGCATTAATTGTTGAGGGGGCCCTTTTTTCCTAATTAAGATCTGTCTTTGGTCCGAGGGGTATCATTCTGTAGTATAATTTTTTAAGTCCTCATTGGGGGGAGGGGAACTCGAGGAATAAAGTGTTTAACTATGTCTGCTTGAGCTACTTCTATCAGCGACCCCTCTCAGAATGGACAGGTCTCAGGAGCACACTGGAAGACAAGGAGCATTGGGCAGCATTGAGAGTCCCAAGGGTCACATCTCTCTGATATTTGTACCAGACATAGAAATTCTGTTGACCTGTGGATTTCCCTCAAATATTCATGGCTGACAGATGCCCTCCTCTGGTGGGTCTGCTTGTCCATCTCCCAGGCTGTGCCAACAGTGCTTGTTGGCTCTAGTTTCTAAGAGGATAGGGAAGGATAGTCAGAAGATACTGCTAATCATGACTATTCTGAGAGAAGCTGTAGGGTAGGACCTTCTTATGAACCTCAACTGTCTCGCCTCCTGAATATTTCTGATTCAGGAGTCCAGATCACCTGCTCTTCTTGGGAATTAGTCCAGTCTTCTGGAGCTACACATCTGAAAACAAGGTCCCTGAATCATGGACTTCCCCACTGCCCCAACTCAAAAGCTCCCAACGTAACTGAGCTGAGGAACAGAAGGTTAATGTCTGGACAGCTCTCATGTTCTAATGAAGAGTGTTGGAGCAAGGCTTTGAATCTAAGAGCATGGGTGAGCACGGACTATACAGTCCACGCTACACACAGAAGGGAAGCTGCCACAATATCTGCTTACCTGTTGAACTTGAGCCTGAATCATTCACCCTCGCACTGGGATGTAGAGGAAAGGGCTTTTGTTCTTAGGTGGTTTAAATGAAACCATGGCTTCAGATTTTCCATTCTTTTGCCTGTTGCCATTCCCTTGAGGACAGACCAACCTGACCCAGAGCTTGGATATTTGGAGAGCCCTTTAGCTTTCCTTCTAGCATCATGTACAGCCCAAACCTTACCCTTCCAATCCCATTCACACACATACTTCAGCACAATGAATTACACTCATATTGCTGCACCACCATCACTGCATCCATTGCCAAACAGTTACCATCAACCTTCTTATAAAATCTACCAAATCACCAATCTCCACTCCCCTTATATCTCCTGGTAGCCTATCTTCCTGACTCTACCTTCATGAGTCTGCTCAATATCCTTAGCTCATATGAGTGAAATCAGATGATATTTGTCCTTTAGTGACTGGCTTACTTGACTCAACATTATTTCCTCAAGGTTCATGCATGCTGTCTCATGTGTCAGTACTTCACTCCTTCCTACAGCAGAATAATATTCCATTGTATGCATATACCATATTTTGTTTATCCATTCAGCTGCTGATGGACACTTGAGTTGCTTCCATCTTTCAGCAAATGTGAATAATGCTGCTATGAACATTGGAGTGAATACATCTCTGTGTGTCCCTGCTTTCAAATCTTTTAGGTGTATACTTAACAGAGCTATTGCCAGATCATATGACAGTTCTATATTTAGCTTCCTGAGGAACTGACAAATCATGCTGTACAGTGGCTGCACCATTTTATATTCCCATCAGCAGTGAATGAGTGTTCCCATTGCTCCACATCCTCTCCAACACTTAGTTTTCTAGGTTTTTTTAATAGAAACCTATCTAGTAGGTGTAAAATAATATCTCATTGAAGTTTTGATTTGCATTTCCCTAATATCTAGTGATGTTGAACATTTTTTCATGTGCTTTTTAGCCATTTGTGTTTCCTTCTGGGAAAAGTGTCTGTTCAAGTCTCTTGCCCATTTTTAAAATGAGTTATTTGTCTTTTTGTTGTTGAGTTGTAGGATTTCTTTTATATGCTGGTTATTAGACCCTTATTGGTTAAGTGGTTTCAAATATTTTCTCCCATTCAGTAGACTGACTTTTCCTTTTCTTGACAAACTCATTTGAAGCAGAAAAGTGTTTAGTTTTGAGACTGTCTCATTTGTTTATTCCTTATTTTGTTGCTCATAATTTGGGTGTAATGTTTATGAGACCATTTCCTACCACAAGATCTTGAAGACACTTCCTTACGTTATCTTCTAGGAGCTTTATGGCCCTGGCTCTTATATTTAGATCCTTGATCCATTTTGAGTTAATTTTTGTATTGTGTGTGATATAGAGATCGTCTTTCATTCATTTGGCTATGGATATCCAGTTCTTTCAGCACCATTTGTTTAAGAGACTATTTTGTCCCAGTTGACTGGACTTGACAGCCTTCTCAAATACCAGTTGGGCATAGATGCATGGATCTATATCTGAGCTCTCAGTTTGGTTCCATTGGTCTATATATTTACCTTTACGTCAAAATCATGCAATTTTGACCACTTTAGCTTTGTAATATCTTTTAAAGTCAGGTAGCATGACTCTTAAAACTTCATTTTTCTTTTTCAAGATGTTTTTGGCTATTCTCAGCCCCTTACCTTTCCAAATAAATTTGATAATGGGCTTTTCTATTTCTGTAAAATATATGGTTGGAATTTTTATTGGGATTGCATTGAATCTGTAAATCAATTTGGGTAGAATTGACATCTGAATGATATTTAGTCTTCTGATCAATGAACATAGAATATTCTTCCACTTATTTTGGTCTTCTTTGATTCTTTTAGCAACGTTTTATACTTTTCTTCTCAACCTTTGTTACAAGTTCTTCACAACCTTTGTTAGGTTTATTCCAAGATATTTGATTCTTTTAGTTTCTCTAATGAACTTAGATGCAAAAATCCTCAACAAAATACTAGCAAATCAAATCCAAAAGCACGTGAAAAGAATTATACACCATGATCAAGTGGGTTTTATCCCAGGTATGAAGGGATGGTTCAAAATATGAAAATCAATCAATGTAATACACCACATTAGCAGATCAAAGGGGAAAAAATTACATGATCATCTCTATCGATGCATAAGAGACATTCTACAAAATACAGAAAATACTTTCTTGATAAACACACTTTGAAATATAGGAAGAGAAGGAAACTTCCACAACATGATAAAGGGCTTATATGAAAAACCCACAACTAACATGGTTAATGGATAAAGTCTTTCCCTCTAATATATGAAACAAGATGATGCCCACTATCACCATTCTTACTCAACATTGTGTTAGAAGTTCTTGCTTGACCACTTAGACAGGAAAAAGAAATAAAAGGCATCCAAATTGGAAAGTAAGAAGTAAAACTTCCACAATTTGCAGATTACATGATCCTGTACATAGAAATCCTGAAAAATCTGCACAAAACTACTAAAGCTGATAGAGAAGTTCAGCAAAGTGGTAAGATATAAGATCAGCACACAGAAAATCAGTAGTGTTTCTGCATATTAATTAGGAGCAATCTGTGGAGTAAATCAAGAGGCAGGGGTTTTGAGTAGCGACTTGCTAAAAGTGAGAAAATAACTTGGAAAAATCTTGGTAGGATAGCTTCCAAATAAAGGGAGCCATTGAGTGCAGAGCCCCAGAGCATGCCTGGCACTTTTAGGACATCATGGGTCAATAAGCAGGATGGGATGTGGGGATGGGAAATGAGATCAAGCAGTGGGCAAGCCTGGATCACGTGGCCTTCCAGACCATGATAAGGATGTTTTGTTTCATTTTTAAGTGCCACAAGAAGAGATTGGAGTGTGGAGAGCAAAGTAGAAGCATAATCTAATTTATATTTTCAGTGGATAACTCTAGCTTTTGTGTGGAGGATGGGTGGTTTAGGAGACAAGCGGGGTCATGGAGACCACTTAGGAGGCTGTCATAGTCTTCAAGGTAAGAGGGGATGGTGGCTCTGATTAGTATAGTAAAGGTCCTGAAGTTGAAAATTGGTAGGGCCAGAATGGGTTTTACAGGTAGAGGTGGCAGGTTGTTTCAATGAATTGTACTTGGTATATGAGAGAAAGAGAGGTGCCCAGTTTTGAGGCCTGAGCAACTTGGTCAACAGTCCTTGTTTACTAAAAACTGGGAGAAAGTAACTGATAAATACATAATATAATCTTAGGTAGTTATAAGTGCTCAGGAGAAACTACAGGAGGGTCAGAGGCCAGAGGGTCAGGAGGGTCGTGGCAAAGCCGGGTTGGGAAGGTGAACGGGGGCAATTTTAGATAAGATCCCTACCCAAAGAGATATTAATAGTTGCCCTATGTAAAAGGAGTTTCCATGAGCTAAGAATTTGGGAAACAGTAGGTTAAATGAAATGGAACTTGGACTTACTTATAGCTCCATATACATGGCTCATCTGTCCCTTCTATTTGAACCTATAGTTGATGCTGGAGTTTGTAGGTATACGTCCAAGAGACTTCAATCTTTGGGCAGACCATGTGCCAGCTGGGCCCTGTGCCTCAGTGGAGTTGCAACACCTACTCTCCAGTTCACCGGACTCACCCAGGACAACTAACAAGGTGGTGAAGATTGACAACCACTATACCAAGGAAATGAGACAGCCTACAACTACAAGCAAGAGAGTCCCATCCATCGGCTGCATGGGATCATAGCCCCCTCTCAATTAGAGGTAGAGTGGACATCACCATCCCAGAATCCTCAGGATTGGAGGTTGAACTACGAACTAGAGTGGACTTACCAGTATTCTACAATAGACTTGTGATTCTAGCAATGGATGAAATTATAGCATTGATGTGGAGGCAGTGGCCACTGGAGGCTCTGGGGAAAAGGGGATGGAAAGACTGGTGTAATGCGGGATTTTTATGGGACTTGGGAATCTTCCTGAATGGCATTCAATGACAGATATATGCCATTAAATATATTCCCATAGCCTGCAGAATTGTGTGGGAGAGAGTGTAAACTACAATGTGAACTATGGTCCATGCTCAGTGACAATGCCCTAGACTGTGTTGATCAATTGTAATGAATTTGCCACACTAATGAAAGATGTTGTTTATGTTTATGTGGGAGAGTGGGAGAGGTGTGGGGAGCGGGGCATGTGGGAATCCCTGTATTTTTTGTGTAACATTTGTGTAATCTAAGCATCTTTAAAAAAATTAAAAAATATATTTAAAAAATGAAATTGAAGTTACTACTCAGCGCCTTGAAGAGTCTAATGATATTATGAATCCAAGAGGGGGAGTATAGCACTCAAAGACCACACTCCTGTGACCAAATCTGCCCTCTGCGAAAGCGTTTCTTTGGAGTGCTGGTATAGACTGAAGAGAAGAGATGGTCGCCCCCTACACCCAGGGCGTGGAACTCTGCTCCAGGAACCCTGTGGCCCCACAAGCCATTCACCATCTTGTGGTGTCTTCTCACTAGATACATGTGGCACCATCTCCCAGCTGGAGCCCTGGAGCCCTGAGAGCATCCCTGTGCTCCGAACTTGCTGGGGATGTGAAAGGACAGGCCCAGGGAGACTTGCCCTGGAGGGAGAAGTGGGGACTGTCTGCACATCAGCCAAAAGCATTCACCTTAGTATCTCCAAACTGGAGTGATGTCTTTCTCATTTAACATGCCTCAATGACTTCCACAATTTAGGAAAGTTCTGTGCCCTCATTATCATCCGACTGATGATGATCAGAGATATATACATAGTTGATTGAGGGATGATGAGGCAAGCCCTGCCTTCCTTCAGCTTTTTAACATTTTATTTGGAAATGTTCAAACACATACAAAGTAAAATATAATGAACACTGATATATCCACCACTAGCTTCAAAAATTACCAACTCCTGGCCATCTCCTGCCATCTAAATACCCAATACCTACCCCCCATTCTCCAGATAATTTTGAAGAAATCTCAAATATTTATTATTTCAACCATAAATATTTTGGTGTGTTTCTCTGAAAGACGATACTTTCAAAAATAACTGCAATTCTGTTATCATCGCTTTTAAAAAGTAATAACATGTACTTGTCATCAAAGTACCTAGTCATTTAAATTTCCCCAAATTTTTATACTTAGTATATAGATAATTTAAGTTTGTATGTTTAATCAGCATCCAAATATGTTCCAAGCATTATAATTAGTTCATAGATCTCTTCACCATCTTTTAATCTATAATTTCCTTCTCCTTTTAATATTCTTTGCAATTTTTTTTCCCGAAGAAATTGAATCATTTGTCCAGGAGTTTCCCACAGTCTGAGTGTTGTTGGTTGAATCCTTCTGACATGTTTACCATGTTCTGCTATCCTTCTATTTCCTGAAAATTGGGAATTAGATCTAAAGGTTTGATCCGATTCAAGTTTTTTGGTTGTTTGCCTAGATCCATTAAGTCATTAGGGGTGGCAATTTATCCTAACTCCATCAATACTCCACTGATTATAAGGGAAGCTTTTTAAAGGAAACTTCTCATCAGGTATTTGATTATACTAAGGTATAGGTTAAATGTTTGATTCTTTCTTCTTTCTTTTCATTTATTTTTTTTTTTTACTTTTTTAAATTTTTTACCAGTTTTCAAAATAATGAGGTGATTCCCTAGCACCCTGCATAGGTGACTAATTAGGTGTTTTGGTTGGTTGTTTTTTGCTTTGTTTTTTCTTTCTTTCTGCCATTATGCATTCGTAGATTTAAACATACTACATGTATTTCGATCCGTTGCAGTTATAATTCTTACTGAAGCACAAATCAGCGTGCCCAATAGGAACTTGTTCAGTTTCCTTTTGCTGGACCCAGCAGTCGTTGACAATGTCTTTGCTACCTGCCCCTTCCGCCAGGCTCACTCCCTGCTGAGCCCTGGAATCAACCATTTCTCCAGGGATCCCTGTTTCCTTTGTGTGGTGAACAGGATTTCCAGGCAAGCGTCTGGACCCTCTTCCCTTAGCTTTTATTTATCACTTTGGAAAAACCTCTCTTTGCTGAAGACAGGACCCCCTTCTTGTCCCGCCAGGTCGCGCAGCACTGCGGACGCCCCCTGCAGGCAGAGCCCAGGGAAGTTCCCTGCTCTCCCTGCCAGAAAACTCAAGAGCCCTCCTTAGCCCCTGCCCCCGCTCCCAGCCAGGATCGGGAGCCAGGCTTTCAGCGGCCTGGGCCTCCTGTGCCCCCCACCCTCTACTGAGCGACCTCAGTTAGGCCCGGGTGCCCCCAGGGGCGGTGATGGTCAAGATGGTGGAGCCACCGCGGGCTCCGGTTTCCGCTCAGAGCTTGGCTTCTCAGATCTGGGGCAGGTTGATTCCGTGGGCCTGTGATGGGAAATGTCAGTGAACGGGAGACCCCCGGAGGCTGGGTCAGCTGAGCGGCCATATGTTACCGCAGGCGCGTCTTTCCTTTTCCAAAAATAGAAAGCAGTGAGAAATGAAAATAAAGGATGGGAAGTTATAATAAAAGAGGACACCATGAGTTTTCTTTTTTTCCTTTCTTTTTCTTATCCTCCCTCCCTGTCTTCCTTCCTTCCTGTTATTTCCTTATTGAAAACCTTCCAACTGAAACAGGTAAGAGTGAGTTTCTTGGCCATACCCTCCCAAAGATCAGCATCGTTGATCCTTTCAGTACTTTTTTTTGTACAAATGTGTCTAATTTATGTGTATATGTATTTTTGTATTGTCCAGCTTTAAAACAAACAAACAGAATCTGAGCACACCAAAGGTTCAGTTCTGTGAATCACTTTTCTCACTCACTGTCTTGTTAAGATAGGTCCCTTCTTTAATGACAACAGAGGATTTCATTGGGCAGATATGCCAGAAATTATTTAGCCATTCCCCTTTAGGTTTTTTCCAGTACCAAGGGGATATAAAGTTGGAGAGAAAATTCTCATACATATCTTTAGGTATATGTGTATTTCTGTACAATTGATTCTGAGAAATGGAATAGCTGGGTCAAAGAATAATAATAATAATAATAATAAAATATTACCACATTGCCGTGGAAAATGTCAGCACCAATTTCCCCTCCCTCCAATACTTCATCCCCAGCATCTTCACTGTTACTATGCTATCAATCTTTACCTTTTACTAATCTGCTAGGCAAAAATGGCATCTAGTATTAATTCTTATTTTTTTATTATTCAGGATGTGACCACATATATGTTAATGGTCATTTGTACATCCTTACGCTTTGCCCACTATGAGGGAAGTAGAGCAACTTTTCTGGGCTATTTGTTTCCTCTTCTGTCAATTGCCTTTTCATATATTTCCCACTTTTCTAATGGAGTCTTTGACTTTTTTTCTTTTTCTTTAAAGAAATTCTTTATAAGTTTTGGAAATTAATCCTTATTCACTTATATGCATTGCAAATGTCCAATACTCTGTGTCCTGGCTTTTCTGATTACGGTGACTTTTAGTGTAACCAAGTTTAAATGTTTTATCTAGTCAAACTTAACCTGTTATCTATTTGGGTTGCAAATTTTTAACTTATTGATTTCTAGGCTTTTTTTTTTTCTAATATATTATACGCATTGTAAATATTTCCTTAGTCTACATTTTTGTATATTTTAACTTTGGCATAATTTTTATCATACAGAATTTTAAAAATTTTATATAGTCACTCATGTCTATAAGCCTTTTATGTTTCTGCGCCAAGACTCCAGGACCACAGGAGGTTCTTCCTCATCCTCATACACAGGAATTTCAATCCGTTTCTAAACGCTCACAGTCGTCCCAGGTTTTCGGTTTAGCTCTCAAGTATACTTTGGCTAAAGAACAACTAAAAGCCTTGGCTACTTGGTCTACAGAGAGCAGGGGGGCCAGACCGGTGAGATGAGGTCTGCCAGGTCTCCTAGAGTGGAACCGGAACTGCGCCTAGGGACCTTGTGAGCATTGCGTAGTTTCGGCCTCTCAGCCTTGGTTCCGGTAT
>JAQZBX010096157.1:0-11833 GCA_029593785.1 Cabassous unicinctus
TATTCTCTGCAGTTCAGCCCAGAACCACCAAAATCCACAGAAGAGTGAAGTATTTGTAGAAAGGCATGAGAGTTGTATTAGATAGGGTCTCTAGGGAAACAGAATGGTCAGGAAATATTTGTAAATAGTATGAAATTTTATAAAATACTTTCATGTGACCATGGGGAGACACAAGTCCAAATTTTCCCAGGGCAGGTTGTAAATCAGGAGCACCAATGAAGGGCTTTGATGAGTTCCCAGGAGACCTAGGTAGTCTGAAATAGAGATGGGAATTCTCTCTCCCTGAATGCTGAAATCACTTTCCCTTTTAAAGCCTTCAACTGATTAGATGAGACATCACTCATTATTGGTGGCAATCTCTTTAGTTAATTATAGATGTAATCAGTAATCATTAGAAGATCCAGAGCTGCTTAAATGAAGCAATTTTAATAAGTACATTTTTCAGCTATCAAAAATGTGCTTAGTGTTGAAAAAGCACTGTTTAATTGTCTTGTAGTTTTGTGGAGGAATGCAAAGGATCAATCTGTGGATGTCTGGTGGAGCCATTAAGATTGAAGCCTAGAGGTGGTTAATGCTCATATTATGGCAGAGAGGTAATGTTATGAAATATAATCCATTTTAGGTGCAAGTAATTAAACATAGAATGAAGATAGATGAAAAAAGGCTTCCAGTCAAGTGTTTTGTCACTTCCAGTTCAGGAATTGGTGTGGGAGAAATTGTTATCAGTTAAATAAATGTTTGAGCATGTCAGGATAGTGGATAAAAGAAGATAATAGGAGCTAGCATTTTTTCCAATAGTGTACTGAGTTGTTCTTTGTAGAGAACAAGGGGAAGGAGTGACTACAGTAGTTTGAAAACAGGAGACTAAGATGTCAGAAAAAGCAAGAAAAAAGAAAGCCCCTCAAACATAGGTGATGGTTCAATTCTTTGGTTTCAAGTAAGAATTTCCTATGGGAAGATCATTGTTGAAGTTAGAAAGAAAGACTTATTTATGATGAATTAATTTGGATATTTGTAGGTCAAAGTGTGAGTGGGATGTGAGGAAATGGTAACTGAACTTTCATTTAAATCGTGGTGAGAGGAGCAGGATACCTGGTACTTGAGGAAAAGTAGGCTAAAGGAATGTTCTTGTTTCAAGATGGAAGAGACAAAATGAGATTAAATGATTGTGAAAAGAGGAAGAAGTTTCCAGTAATAGAAATTGAATTGATGACCATTTATATAGTTACCAAAAAAAGAAGAGAGTAAGAGTTCAATTTGAGACATTGGACTCACCAGAGGTAACATGAATTCTCAATTTAGCAGGAGAGAAGGAGTAGTGTGTGAGTGTGAATGCAAAGAAATTTTGGCAATATAATGGTATTAAAGTGTAATTGGCTAAATTTCATGATGCATCTGCTTAGTAGGAGGGGATTCAATATTTTGAAAGTGCAAGAAACTGAAAATGTTTAAACTTCAAAAGACATGGAGAAGAACTGAAGTATTAATGGAGATTGAATGGATGATTTAATTATCAAGACAGTAGAGTTGTCAGATATATTTCATACCTACTGGGAATTTTGACTCTGTTTATACCTCAGGCAATATCTTTGTCTTATGCTGTGTCATATGCAATTGTAGGAAATGTAGGTATGTGGCATGTTTATCAGTAGATGTAACAATAGTAAGATGTTCATACGAAAAAATTAAAATGATGGTCAAGTATCTGTTGAAATGAGTAAATGTGGATTAAACTAGATAGTAATAATGAGGATAGAGTTAGAATAGAGGCTGATGTTTGACCAGAGGTAGAAACACACTGGAGGTTGGTGCATCTGGGCATGATGAGTAATCATGTAAATAAGCAAATAGAGTTGGTTGCAGTTAGAGGTTGTGGCCTCTGATCTTTGATGTGATATGGTACATTTGAGGTAAAACTTAGGTATAGTGTATAATGCTCCAGTAATTTAAGCTTGACAGATAGTCAAAGCAAAATTCAAATTCTATCTTTGCCATTTTGTAGTCATGTAATATTATCATGTTACTAAAATTTTTTGAACTTCCGATTATGTTCTTTTTTATATTGGTAAATAAGCCATAATCAATAGGATTAATTTGAGAATAATATAAGTAGATATATGTCACATTTAATGAATTTTTTCTTTTTTCTATTATTCAGAAACAAATGGCTATTTTCTTCTGTTTATAGCACATTATCATCATTTGCCCACGACATAAAATTAATTGTTAACAAAGTTTTCAGGGGAGAATTTATAGTTTATAACTTATTAATACTTTCATATATATTCTATGCAAGGATGTTTCAGCTAGAGAAGATTAATATAAGACAGGATTTCATAAACATTTTCTTAAAATATCAGATGGAGCAAAGAGATATTTCCTGCAAAATTCCATTCTATATTTTCTGAGCCTTTAATATTATGCACTATTGCTACTTTCTGATGAAGAATGTTTATGAGCTAGATTTGGAGGATTGGTGACATTGATCCCTTCATATCATCTAAGTCCTTAAATTGATTAAAACCCTCATGAATTATATATTTAATTTCCATGAGTTGGATAAAGTCTATTGTGGAAATATTTAAAAGTCAATGTTGAGAGAGTAATATTTCTAGAAATCTCATGTGAGGAAAAAAATTGATTTAGGGAAATTGTATAAAAGGGGCATGGACTGGGGTTAGAGAAGGAAGTAAGTGTCCAGAGGATTGGGAGAGATATTAGAGAACCATAGCTAGTTCATGAAGCAAGAATATATAAGTTTGAGAAATTCCATAGTGTGCATGTGTTGCTGGAGACCAAATCCCACATGTGGCATGAGTTAGTGATACTTATAGTTTGGAATCAGGGAGAGAATTTAAAATTCAGAAAACCATGGGCTAATTAACATATGAAATTCAATGGTTTTCATGTTCAGATATCTAATATATCTGTATAAATATTTTGTATTTAGCAACAGTAGCCATTGTTCTATTACTTATGACACCAGGATGTGAAAATTCACCCCTTGTTTTTCTGAAGCACACTACATGTTTCTGTAGGTTGGTTGGTGGGATATTTCCAGATGAAAGTTTACATATTCATGACTAGTGGCTCTAGAAAATGTGGACAAGTTTGAATATCATGGCTTCTTTCTCCATCCTCAGCATTTCCTGTTTTTTGCTTGGCCTATCTGAGTGTGAAAAATCAGAGGAATACATCTCACAGCTTGACTATTGACAATGCATCCCCTGGTGAGTGAAGAGTTACTATTTCTAATGAAATTATATCTCTATTGCCAGACCATGGGCAGATTTTTGCTACTACTCTGAATATTCTAAGTGCACTCTGTAGATATTCAAAGATCTGGGAACCATGTTAGTATGCCCAGGACCCTGAGATAATTTTGAAGTGTCAAGGACTAACTAAGGAAACATATCATCTCCAATATTTATGCTAATTTTTTCCAGCCTTCTAAAAGGCTTTGTATTAAGATAAGAGATGGAGCCCCTGGGGAAATAATTCTGTCATTAAATTTGTTTGTTTTTACAATGAACTTGGGATTGTGCTGACATGTGATAAGGTGAATATGAGCACAGCTTGGTAGTGCAAAGGGGAAACAGATGTTTTAGGTGAGTTCAATCAATCAGTGTTAAAAGCACAAAAGTAAGAGTTGTGTAGTATTCAGGGAAGCACAAGAGAGGGTTATGCCAGAGAATACAATGGAAATCACTTATTTTCTCCAATAGCAAACATCTTAAAGTGCATATAGATAGAATGCATTTTTGCATTTTGAAAAGATAGTTGAAATTCTCTTCACCAACTTATTCCTAATCAAGCATTTCCTTCTTTGTAAATAACCTTTATGCAAATTTGATAAGTAGAAGCATATGAACAGGGAGATTTATTCAACTGACTTTGGCTGTTCATAGAGAAAAAGGTTTTATTATTTACAGTAAAATTGTAGGACCTGTGAAAATTCTTGAAGAACTGGAGAGATAAGAACACACGAAGAGGATAACTCTATCTTTTAACTGAGAATTGAAGAAAAGATACAAGATTGATAACAATAATTGTGATGTGGAGGTCCATGGTAAAACTGAGTATGGCCTCCTAGAACCAGGAGGAGTCATATTAGGATTGTAATTCAGTATAGCATTTCAAGGGGTCCATGCATATGCTATTGGTCTGCCTAACCTTATATCTTATAATGAACACCTGAGTTTTATAAAAATGAGAGAGGAAGAACATAATGACCCTAAGTTTGTATGCAGGAAAAGTTCTGCAAAATGCTATACATTGCTGCTAGATTTCCTGCTTTTTTAATGAATAATAGGCCTATCCCTTTTACTTAATCAGTGTTTGTTATGTAGGAAGCACTTTACACATTAGTTCATTTATCTTTCCAAACTCATAACAGTTTGCTAAACCATTTTATAGATGAGTAAATTGAGTTCATTAGGAGGGATTGGAATAAACAAACCCAAGTCATGGCTAAAAAAAGTGTCAGATCACAGATGTTAATTCCATTGTGATAAGTCTGTAGATTCATATAAGTTTGAGGAGAGAGGTGTTTCTGTTATGATTTCTGAGGTGCAAATTTTATAATCACCATCTGGAAACCAAAAATATCAATTTTTCATGCAATAGCCAAATTATATCACACTACAACTTATGTGATATTGTCTTATATTAAATAAAGTTACATATGTTAAATAATGTTACAGAAGTTATATAATGAAATTTATGTGTTCAGCTTGTGAAAGTCTCTTCAAGTACATCTGATATATAGATAATAGGTTAGCCTGCAGAATGATCTAAGAGGATTGCAAACATTATTTGAGCTTTCTATCCACATGATCCTCCATTCCTAAGTTCTGCCCACGAAATCATGTTATTGTGATTAAGGTGGAAATAGCCCTATCTGAAATTGAATATCTGTGATATTTTAGGAAGCAGGGACTTTCAAAGATTTAGCTATAGACTTCACACAAGAATAGTGGAGCATGATGGACACATTTCAGAGAAAGATATTCAGAGAGGTGATGCTGGAGACTATCAACACCCTGGTTTCCATTGGTGAGTCTCACAAAATTTATTATTTATTAAATATCTATCTTTATCCCTATCCATAGATGATTTTTCTGTCCAATCTATCTTATATATCTTTATCTATTCAACAGTTATCTGGAATAGCTTCCTTTATATGCTACTCCAATCTCTACCCTTATCCTTTCATAACACTTGAAACTATCTGGAAGAGTTAAGTTTTTCCAATTCATTAAAAAAAAAATACAGTGTTGATTTTTATTGGGATTGCATTAAATCTGTAGATTAGATTGGGTAGAATAGACATCTTGATGATGTTTAGTATTCCTGTCCATGAACAGGGAATATTCTTCCATTTATTAAAGTCTTCTTTGATTTCCTTTAATAGTGATGTGTAATTTTCTGTATATAAGCCCTTTACATCTTTAGTTAAATTTATTCTTAGGTATTTGATAATTTTAGTTACTATTGTAAATGGTATTTTGTTCTTGATTTCCTCCTAAGATTGCTCATTATTGGTGTACAGAAATGCTACTGATTTTTGAGCATTGATCTTACAGTCTGTGACATTACTGAACTTCTTTATAACTTCTAGAAGGTTTGTTGTAGATTTATCAGGACTTTCTATATACAGGATCATGTCATCTGCAAATTGTGAAGTTTTTACTTCTTCCTTTCAAATTTGGATGCCTTTTATATCTTTTTCTTGCCTCAGTGCCCCAGCAAGTACTTCTAAGACAATGTTAAATAGGAGCAGTGATAGTGGACATCCTGGTCTTGTTCCCAATCTTAGAGGGAAAGCTTTTAGGATTTCACTATTGAAGATGATGTTGGCTCTGGGTTGTTCATATATACCCTTTATCATGCTCAGAAAGTTTCATTCTATTCCTATCTTTTGCAGTGTTTTTATCAGGATAGAGTGCTGTATTTTGTTTAATGCTTTTTCTGCATCTATATTGATGATCTTATGATTTTTTTCTTTCAATCTGTTTATGTGGTGTATTACATTGATTTTTTTTCTGATTTTGAACCATCCTTGCATACCCGGGATGAAACCCGCTTGGTCATGGTGTATAATTCGTTTGATATGTTGTTCAATGTGATTAACAAGTTTTGTGTGTTTTTTTTTAAGGATTTTAGCATCTCTGTTAATTAGAGAGATTGTTCTGTAATTTTTCTTTCTTGTAGTATTTTTGTTTGGCTTTGGTATTAGTGTAATGTTGGCATGATAGAATGAGGCAATGTTCCTTCTACTTCTATTTTTTAGAAGAGCTTAAGCAGGATTGTTCTTAGCTCTTTCTGGAATGTTTGATAGAATTCACCTGTGATGCCATCTGGTCCTGGGCTGTTCTTAGTTGGGAGGTTTTTGATGACTGAATCTATCTCTTTACTTGTAATTGGACTCTTGAGTTCATAAATTTCTTCTTTCATCAATGTTGGCTGCTTGTGAGTTTGTAGGAATTTGTCCATTTCCTCTAAATTATATTCTTGTTGGCATATAATTTTACAAAGTATCCACTTATGATACTCTTTATTTCTGTGGGGTCATTGGTGATATTCCTTTCTCATTTCTTATTTTGTGTATTTTCATCTGTTCTTTTTTCTTCTTTGTTAGTCTGGCTAAGGGTTTGTCAAATTTTTTTATCTTCTCAAAGAACCAGCTTTTGGTTTTATTTTTTCTAGTGCTTTCTTATTTTCTATTTCATTCAGTTCTGCTCTAATCTTTGTTATTTCCTTTTTTCTACTTCCTTTGGGGTTAGTTTGTTGTTATTTTTCCAATTCCTCCAGGTGTGCATTTAGGTCTTCAATTTTTAGCTCTTTCTTCTTTTGTGATGTATACATTTATGGCTATGAATTTCCTTCTCAGTACAGCTTTGGTTGCATACCATAGGTTTTGATACCTTGTGTTGTCATTTTCATTCATTTCAAGGTATTTACTAATTTCTTTGAGATTTCTTCCTTGACCCACTGTTTGTCTAAGAGTGTGTTAACTTCCATATCTTTGTGCCCAAACTGGTTCTCTGGCCATTAGTGATTCAAATTTCATTCCATTGTGATCAGAGAAGTTACTTTGTATAATCTCAATGTTTCTGAATTCATTGAGAGTTGTTCTGTGACCTGGGATGTGGTCTGTCTTGGAGTACGATCAATGTGCACTCAAGAAGAATGTATATCCCACTGTATTTGGGTATAGTGTTCTGTTTATGTCTATTAGGTCCAGATCCATTAATGTATTATTCAGAGTCTTTGTTTCTTTATTGATTCTCTATCAAGATGTTCTGTCTAATGGTGATAATTGTGTATTAAAGTCCCCCACTATACTTGTAGAGGCATTTATGTCTCCATTTAGTTTTTCAAGTGTTTGCCTCATGTATTTGGAGGCACCCAGATTAGGTGCATAAATGTTTATGACTGTTCTCTTTTCTTGAAAGATTTCCACTTTTACTAATATATAGTGTCCATCTTTGTTTCTTACAGCAGTTTTGCATTTCAAGTCTATTTTGTCTGATATTAGTATAGCTACTCTCACCATTTTTTGGTTGTTGTTTGCTTGTAAAATTGTTTTCCAGACATTCACTTTCAGCCTCCTTGAATCCCTGGATGCAAAGTGAGTGTCTTGTAAGCAACATATAAATGGTTCATATTTCCTTATCCATTCTTCCAATCTGCGTCTCTTGACTGGTGAGTTTAATTCATTAACATTCAGTGTTATTACTCCCAAGGAATTTCTTACATCAGCCATATATTCTTTGGGTTTTTGTATGTCATATGTTGTTTTTATTTCTCTTTTTGTCTTTTCAGTTATTCTTACACTCTCTGGCAACTCTCTCTCTCTCCTGTTTTTTCCTTTCAACCTGTAGAACTTCCTTTAGTGTTTCTTGAATGGCAGACTTATTGGCATTCTCTTTTAATTTCTGTTTATCTGTGAATATTTTGAACTCGCCATCATTTTAGAATGTCACCTTTGCTTGATAGAGAATTTGTGGCTTGAAGTATTTTTCTTTGAGTATCTTGACTAAGTCATACCACAGTCTTCTTGCCTCCATGGTTTCAGATGAGAAATCAGCACTTAATCTTATTGAGCTTCCCTTGTATGTGATGGTTCTCTTTTTTCTTGCTGTCTTGAGTATTTTCTCTTTGTCTTGAGCATTGGACTTTTAGATAAGTATATGTCTTTGAGTAGGCCTGTTAGGATATATACTGCTTGGGGTGCACTGTGCTTCCTGGACATGTGAGTCCATCTCCTTCAATATGGTTGAGAGGTTTTCAGCCATTATTTCCTTCAACATTCCTTCTGTTCCCTTTCCCTTCTCTTCTTCCTCAGGGATGCTGATAATTCATATGTTTGTTCATTTTGTGTTGTCATTTACATTCCTAAGTCTCTGTTGGATTTTTTCTATCTTTTTATCTATCTGTTCTACTAT
This sequence comes from Cabassous unicinctus, assembly GCA_029593785.1. Taxonomy (NCBI): domain Eukaryota; kingdom Metazoa; phylum Chordata; class Mammalia; order Cingulata; family Chlamyphoridae; genus Cabassous; species Cabassous unicinctus. Next base: position 8,451 of record JAQZBX010096157.1, read on the forward strand.
CTCTTTGATTTCAGATGTACTGTCTTCCACATCACTAATTCTTTATTCTGCTTGTTCAAATCTGCTCTTATGTGATTTCAGTTTCTTTTTGATTTCTTGGATTGTGCCATTCATCACCATCATATCCATTATTTTTTATGTATGTTTACAATTTCTTCAGTATGTTCTCCCAGTGTCTTCTTAATATCCTTAACCTCTTCCTTCACTTCATTAAGTTGGTCCATGATATTTGTTTGGACAGTTTTGGTTAGTTGTTCAATGTTCTGCATCTCTTCGTGGTTTTTAGTTTGTTCATTGGACTGGTCCATGTCTTCCATTTTCTTAGTATGGCTTGTAATGTATTGTTGCTGTCTGGTCATCATTTATCTTCATGGATTTATTCAGTTGATTAGCTTCTCTATCTGCTCTAGAATTTTGTTAACTGCAGGTTTTGTGTGTGTGTTAAGTTTTCTCTTTGACACATTGTTCTTCTTGTTCTTGAAGGAACATGACTAGGACAACAGAAATTGAAAGAGGTAAGAATAGAAAAAGGATAATAGAAATAATAGCAAAAGTAAGAAGAGGGGCCATATAAGATTTAGTAAAATGAATATTCATCTCATGTAAGCATTGTAGAGTAATAGGAATAAAAAAGTGGAGTACTTTCAGTGAAATGCAAAACCAAATAAAGAAAAATATATAGACTGATTTAAAAGAGCAGAATGATGAGGAGAGAGAGAAAGAAAAAAGAAAGGACAGAAAGAAAATAATTAATTAAAAAAGGAAACAGAATAGAAAAGATAGAAATCAAAAGCAGTAAAGTTGATTACTAATTTAAAAAGTGGAATATAAGCACCACAAGAGAAAGCAGAAGATACAAAGATGAAGGAAGGAAAAGTGATAGCATTGGTAGACAAAATCAGTATACACAGAAAATGGGAATTCAAGGAAAAAGAAGCACAGCAAAGAAGAAACAAGCTAACAGTACCTAATTTTTAAAAAATGGGGGCAGGAAAGAAAAACAAGAACCAAAACAACAACAACAGAAAACAAACAAACAAACACAAACGCAAGCAGTCAAACAAAGCTTAGGAAGGACAGTGTTCTTTCTTGGGTCCTTGTGGAACCTCTCAGGCTGCCTGTGTTCTTCAATCTATTACCCTGGGGGCTTCTCTCTGCAGGTTTTGAGATGGGTTTTAGTGAGTAAACTAAGTTAAATTTTTAAGTAACCTTTTGTTTTTTTTGAAAAATAAGTGACCCTAAAGAAGCTAGTACAAAAATAATGTCTATGTTTTCCCTGTCCTATGGTATCAACTAGATGTTAGATATCCCTGTGGGTCACCACTCTTAGAGGATTCAGGAATTGAACCAGGGACCTCATACATTCATGGCAGAGAACACTCCACTGAGCTACCCCTCCAACTGGCTCAGCCAGCTCTTCAGAAAGCTATTCAGTCTCTTTCCTCTGGGCAGATTTTACTCTCCTAAGGCAGCTGGATTCAGCAGGCTGTATGAGCAGATCCCCGCTCACCCTTTCCTGGTCAGGTTGAGTTCCTTTTTGAAATTCAAATTGGACCCTGATGACTGAGTACACAGCACTGAAGTGATTTGTAAAGCCTCTTCTAGACCACCATCTCCTTCCACAGGAAACTAAATAAGCTCTTGAGAACTTATTAAACATTTCCAACTGCCAGACCCCCTTAGGGGAGTTGAAATTCTGATAGTCCTCAGTGCAGAACTATTAAATTGGCTGACTCCACCCTTTTTCAGGCCAAGCCCCTGTAACCCAGGGCAGTTAGGTAAATCAGGCTTCCTCAGCAGATTTGCCTCTCCCCTCAGCCTGGTGCCACTTTGAGCCAGCTGGCGTGCTTTCCAAAGTTCTAGGGGGCTCCAGGCAACCAAACCCACAGAAAGGAAAACCCTCTCCACCCCTTGTGAGAACCCTTCCACTCTCAGAGAATGCACCCTCTCATAGGACAGGGTAAATATCATCAAATTTTTAAAAACTGTACAGTCTAAAATGTAAACCATAGTGTAAACCATTGAAAATGCTTAGTAGCTATGTTTCACTATTTGTATATCAGTTATAACAATTTTACCATCCATATATAAAAAGGTATTAATGGGAGGGAGGAAAGGGGGAGGATTTCAGTAGTTGAGACTCTCCTGTATTCTGTGTGTGACTTTGCTGTGACCTAAAACTTTGAAAACAAAATGAAAAATAGTGAGACACTGGGAAATGAGTGGGGGAAGGTGCTACTGTACAGACTGGACACTGGATATTTCAGTGATGACAGGAAAAAGGTAAAAAAAAATTTTTATATTTTTCATTTTTTTAATATTCCAATCTTTTAATTTAATTTTATTTTTAGTTTTTTTAAATATTTATGTATTTTATCTCTTACATTTAAACTTATCATTATTTCATTTTCCTGTTAATTATATTCAGCTATTTCAATGGCTTCATATTTAAGGAAGCTTTTGATCACAGAAATGTTACAACTGGAGCAGGGGAGGATCATTGGTGAGGGGTGTTAGGGATGGGGGATGCATGGGAGGAAGTTCACCTTTGAATAAATGTAAGGTATATAAAAATGTTCAAATGTTCATGGGGCATTGTCACAGTGGGTGGACAATCACTCAATAAATGAGAGAATACCGAATTCTTATCCTAGAGAGCTCTGCCACATTCTCTAAGGGAGCAGCAGCAGTGTCCCAAGGGCAGGAGCAGTGACTGGCAAAGGAGGATGATCCACTGATGGGCTCTTGATATTGATGACTAGGCTTATGAGTCTTTGCTCTTGAAATTGAAACTTAGCCTATTGTTATGGGGTGCCTAAGTGTTGCCTCCTGAGAGCCTCTTTTTTGTTCAAATGTGGCCTCCCTCTAAGCCAAACTCAGCATATTAATACATTACCTTTCTCCCAGCATGGGACATGACTCCTGGGGATGAGCCTCTCTGGTACTGAGGGATTGCTACCAAGTATCAACTGGCAATGTGACTGGAAAAGGACCTTGAATAAAAGAGGGAAAAGTTAAAGACAAATGCATTTATATGGCTAACAGACTTCAAAATGAGCTATAGGTCATCCCAGAGGAAACACTTATGCACATCTCAGTAGGATCTCATAGAATTCCAAATTGTATATCTCCCCAAATAGAGAGCCTCCTGAGGGCTCTGGAGACACCCAGGTCCTATGTCAGGACAGATAGCTCCAGAGTTTGGTGCATTCCCAGAGGGCCTTACTTTGGAGTTTGTGCTCCTGAAAGTGACAGAGTTGGACTCAACTATGTCTTCCCTGCACATGGCTCATCTGTCCCTTCTATTCAAACCTATACTTGGTCTGGAGTTTTAAGTGTACATCCAGAGACTTGAGTCTTTGGGCTGCCCATGTGTCAGCTGA
>JAQZBX010096158.1:0-11832 GCA_029593785.1 Cabassous unicinctus
TTCTCTTTGGAACTGAGCTCTGAGACTACTGAAGACATGGCCATGTATTACTGTGTGAGAGACACAGTGAGGGGAAATTAGTGTGAGTCCAGATACAAACTTCCACTTGCAGGAGGGGCCTGGGCTGCAAGTGGTGCTCATGACCACTCAGAAGAGGGACCAACCCCAGACTCAGGTTCAAGGAAGATTTGGAGAATGAGGTGGGTCCTCCAATGAGATAAGGTTTCCTCTTATTGCTTAAAAACATTTAATCTCCAGAGATTCTCCATTATGTCTATTCTGAAAAATACCATGATGTTTCCAAGTTTCAAACACAGAAAACATATTTGTAATGCTATTATATCTATATAATATTACATGTTATATTATATTGTACTGTATTACATTGTATACACACACTCATATATCATATAAGTTAGTTTTCCTCATATTGTTCTTCTAGATTTGGCTGCAATTATAAACCAAATTTCATTCAACTGACACTTTGACACTGTGCAGTTAATTCTCAGGATTTAATTCTCTGTCCTTACTTGCCCAGGCAAAATATAACAATAATAATAATATCAGTAATAATAAAAGTGGATTTTGTATGATTGTTTAGTCACCATTAGACAATTCTATGGCAGGATAATTTTATAAGAATTGAAAAGTAAAGACAATTTATTTTCTCAGAATGTGAACATGTATATCCCTCCTCTCCCAGGCCATTCAGAGTTCTTGGTCACAAGACTTATATTCCCACCACTGTGTGGAGTCCCATGACCTCAGGAGATCAGAGGCAGAAAGAGGAGACAACCTGGTTTGACCTTAGGTACATCATCCAGGTGCATCACCTTGTTCTCTCCATCTTGATTGAGGCTTCTGCACTAATTTAGATTGTAGATGTTCCCAACACACATCAGGCTGTTCCTGACAAGAACAGCTAGCCTGGTGGAATTAGAAATATCACCCACTGTCACTGGAGGATGATGTCTCATAAGGTGATCAGAGCCTCAGCTGTCAGCAGAAGCTCTGGAATTCTCCCTGGGCTATCACCTCTGAGGAAGGTGCTGACTTGTCCAGATAGCAATGAGAAGATAAATGTGGCCCATGGCAGGTCTTAAACTTTGTTTCTGCATTAACAAGCTGGCCTCTGCCCCAGGATGGGCTCAGGTTCACCTGCCTCACTTGTTACCTGGAAATGGACTTTGACTGAAAGCTGCACATGTGTTATAAGACTGTGGGGTCTAATAGCTCTGAGCTGTAGGTTGAGACTGGGGCAGGAGTTTGGTCAGGAAACAACAAACAAGAAGGGAGGGAGCAGTTTATCATGGTCTAGTCTCCTCCAATCCTGGACTGAAGTGACCTGTTCTTTCCATTGATTGAGCTCTGGGAGTCACAGGATGTCCATCAGGTGGATGTTTCCCAAGGATGTCCTGCAGGTCCTTTGTGATTTGAGCATTTAGAGATATGAATTTCAAAATGTAGTAGACTTGAGTCTATAGTAATATGACCTGTGAGGAGTTTCAATAGAGTTACCAGAACTCTTGATAGATTCAGCCCAGTCCTCACTGAGATTCAACTGTGACATTAGTATCACTCTCCATTTCAAAGCCTGATGATCTGAGTTTCAGAACTCTGTGTAATATTAAACAACCACTGTTTATAAACATGTGTACTATAAATATGTTTTTAATTTATTCCCTCTGCCATATATTTTTCTCAGGAATTTGGGATATATTTAATTATTTTAAGGTAAAGCACCAATGGCCACAAGAACTATGATATAAGAAAAATGGGGAATCCTGATGGTGGAAGAGGTTATCGGGGAGTTGAGGGCTCAGATGAACTCTTTCAAATGCCCGAGGCCAGGGAAGAAATGGCCAGGTGGTGGGTATTTGCTTGATCATTACAAGTGAGGAGTGACTGGGGAAGTGTCCAGTGAACCATCCAAGGTTATGCAACTCCCAAGGTCTGAGCATGGATGTCGATGCAGATCAGAAGTCTATTGGATGTAATACTGTATGTACTGGTGCAGCATCCTCGCAGCTTGTTCAGAGACTGCTGTTAGGGATTTCAATGAATTTGTGTTAAGGACTTCAATGAATTTTTTCCTGATAGAGGAGAGAGAAGCAGAAGAGATATGTTTGCCTTTGAAGATGGGGTTCCAAAGACTTCAGAAATTAATTTTGTTCCATCACCAGTCTCTTGCTCTCTGTGGACTGGCAGCTTCTCTGGGAAGTAAGCCCTGGGCAATGAATGTATTTTGCAAGGAGATACTTGATTTCTAGTTTGTCAGCTCTACATATAGAAAGATATTTCATTGCAAGGTAGATCAAAACCAGAGTGCTACCGATGTATAATTAAGATGAATTGGATGGTAATATTGGTAACTTTTGTTCAGATGACATTTAGGTGGGACTTTGGACTTGATGCTAAAATGAGTTGACCTTTTGTGGATGTTGAGATGTGATGAATTAAGATTGCATGTGGTATGTACATGAACATTTTGGGGCCAGAAGTTAGACTGGTAGGTGAATAATGTCCACCCAGAGATATCCAGGTATTAACACTGGAACCTCTGAGCTGTGAGTGGTCCCCTTAGCCCTAGCCATGCCTTCTTCTTCAGTAACCTATTGAGATACAACCCTTGATGCATTGAAACTGACAAGTTGCTCCGTCATTTTTTCAGTTTGTTCTCCAGTGAATATTTGACATGCAATCTGTCAACCACTTTTGCTTGCAATTCTGAGACTACAGCAGGAGCCTTACAAGCCAGTAAAAATCATGAGACTCTCTACCCAAAGTCATGCTTGGTAATTGCATTGCTTTAAAATTCCTCCTCACCCAACAAAAAGGCAAATGTGCTTTGTTAGCAGCTCTTTCCATAATTGCATAAATACCTCAGGGGAAATGAAACAGGAGGTGATTAAAATTCAATGGCAAGCTCACTTTAAGTAAGGTTAAAGTCAAATTCTTTGTGGGGCTTCTCTAGCTATCCCTCAGGGGTAGTTAAGTCTGGATGCAACCATTACTAAGATCTGATCAACCTACTTAGAGTAATGTATGCATAAGTGAAGGCCTTCTGCTGTGCAGAAACTGCTGGTGTTCCCAAATCTTTCCTGACAGCACTGTTGAGAGCAACAGTCTAGCATGCCTGAACTGTATCCACCTTCTTGTCTGAAGTGGCAGACATTTTAGAAGATAATTTGGTACAGTAGGCTGGACCTGGTACAGAGGCCAAGAAGTAAAACGTGAATTTGCCCAATAGGAGTTGCTATTGTCTTAGCGTCTGAAGGAGGCTTGTGTTTGTAAGTGTTAGGAATCACTCTTCCCTTAGAGCCCAGGTGATATCGATGTATTTGACAGAATTTGATGATCCCTGTGTTTTATGGGTATAGTTATTGCCCATTCTCCCTGTAAGTGATGAATGAGTGTGGCTAGGTCATTTAATGAACTTCTTCATAATCACCTGGTAGTCAATTGACAGTTATAAAGTGTCAGAATCAAGAATCATAAAGGGTTTTTTAGTTTATTAAAGATTATTTGTTAAGGTCTTGGCAGTAGAAACTAAAATTTTTAAATTTATTTTATTACTCATCCTCGTGTGTGTGTGTGTTTGTGTATATATATATATATATAATTAGTGGTAGGAATAAGAGCTTAAATGGCCATTTTTTTGCATTAATTTTGGTATAATTAATGGTTAATTTTGAAGATTTAAGAACGGGATGAATGGGCTATTGTCTGGGGAGAGGGTAGGTATAATGATTCATTCTTGAGGAGATGATCTTGGATTACAGGCCAAAGCCCCACAGAACTTTGTTTCATGCAATGGTGCAGGTTTATTGCCTTGATTGGCAGGGGTCTCTCCATTTGACATGGAGGCAAGAATTTGTTCTTAATGCAGGTGATGAGTTTAGAGCACCACTAGGGGTTGCTGTTCAATTAGATTTGTTCCAATTGTCACAATTCTTAAGTGGCTGGGGACTGGGTGATTGATATGCCAATGAAGGCCAGGCTCTCCAGTGCAGGGGCCAAGTGCCCCACAGTAGGATAGCACCCTGGACCTCATAAGCAAGAATCTGTGACTCTGATGTGAGTCCCACTTATGTCCCGCCAATGGCTCCACCTCATGGACATTTTGACCATTTCTCCCCATTAAATTGAAAGGTTGGGACTCCCTGTACAAATATTTTCCACTGTTTAATCTCAAAGTGAGGCCTCTTTAGTTTGGAAGATAAACTCTGTGTCTCTTTTGACTGAATGCTCAAAGAAATATTTTACTCGTTGCATCATCTCAATCTTTTAAAGTAACAATTGGGACTCATTAATTGTCTGCCAGTGCACATCTGTTTAGCAGTTATATCCACTATGGATAGTGTCTTTATTTTCTTCTTTATGTTATAAATATTTAAATAAATAGCCTTCTAGTAATTAGTTACTAGTCAATTGTTTCATTATTTTTGAATGAGAGTGCTAACTCCAATACAAACTTAAAGTCTCACATCAATCTGCCCCTTCTTTCATGTCCCATTCAGCAAAAAAACATTAAAATTGTTTTAAATATTTAATCAAATATAAATTTTCAGTCTTTCCAATTTGGGCTTCCACATTAGGGTCCTGCTTGCTGTTATTTGTGGTGATGGAATACATTTGTTTTTCCCATACACTGGACTCATAGGCAACTCTTTCTCTCTCTAGGGAATCCCAAATGACCTCATGGGGTTCTGGGTTTGTTTTTACTGGCATGATTCTAGTGAGATCATTAGTCATTTTTCCAGATGTCAAGAGTCCAACATCAGGTCTTTGTCATTCTAATATGCAGCAGCCCTGAGTAGAACTAATGAATATTTCACTTGAGTCTTACATTTCTCAACCAACTTAGGAACATACCTTGGTGTCTTAGGTGTTGCTAATACAATATGCTCAGGCACCCATTTTGTGGTACTTAGATACCTCTCACCAGACATTTAGAGCCTCTCTAAACCATAAGTTCAGGGAAGAAAGAAACTATGAAGACAGTAGTAAAATAATCATTGTAAACCCTTGCATCACTATTGCTTGTGGGGAGCTATTATGTTTCCAGTGGAGGGGTGTCCCCTCAGGCTAGTAGTGTAAGGCCTATACACATGGGCCACAGACTCAGGGGTTGGAGTCTCCCACAGCAGTATCCCAACTGCTGAAGACTAGGTGATGAGCGTTCTATCACACTCCCTTAGACCCACATGCTCTCAGTCCCATCCACCTCACTCATGAGTCACATTTCCTGAAAAGGTGTGCCTATCACCTGTTTTGCAGGCTTCTACTGTAGGGCCATGACAAGCCCTTCCCTATGTAGCCAATGTTGCTCAGTGATGCAGTGTCACGTCAACCAATAATAGATTTTCCTTTTTGATGTAGCATTCACAACCAGAGTCTGCCCTCTTGCCATAGTAAGGATGGGAATTAGCAGATTCTGAGTAAAAAGTATATCTATAGTACTGCCAATTTGGGGTGGGAAGTCTAGGCACCACCACACAGAGGAAACAGGAAGCAGCACAACATAACATGGACAAAGGTTGGAAAGCCATGGAACTTTCCCAGTTTTAGCTCTGTGAGAAGTCAAGTTAGTAAGCTAACAGCAGCCAAAAGCCATTATGCCTCATTTCCCATGGTCATGACCAATACACCATACTCTCTGAGATATTTGTTTCAAATTGGTTAAGTTGGATCTTAAATTTGGGTTCAGGTGGAAGCCAGTTCAACACAATGGAAAACGGAGTTCATAATGCATGAGAAGAGATAGTTTGCTACTCACAGGTCCCAGAGAGAGGGGAGAATCATGAGTTACTGCCGGAAATGCAATCATCTTAGAGGGCTCAGTTAGCAAGTTGTAGAACACAAGCAGAGTTATGGAAAAAATGGCTTATACTTTTATTGGGATCCAGTGTTGGAGGTTAGTAGATTTCCCATGGGATTCAAAGTTTGGTTAGTTTAAAGCAAATGCATGAAAAGTTATTGGGGATATAGGGCATTTAAATTTTTTTATTTATATTCTATTTTTAAAAGACATTTAGTTTATACAAATGTGAGATGAAAATTATTGGGGAAAGGGCAGGTTAAAATACCCAGGGCATGTAACTATGAATCTTGTCATCCCATGAGTCAAGACAACGGAGTGTCATATGTCCCAGGGGGATATGTAGGAAGGAACAGAAAACATCAAACGGGGTATCTAGTAGTCATGGGAAAAGTTTTTCATTACCTTACAGTAATGGACAAAGGACATGATAAATATCATCAAAAATTATTAAACTGTACAGTCTAAATTGTAAACTATACTGTAAACCATTGATAATGTTTAGTAGCTATGTCTCACTATCTGTATAACAGTTATAACAATGCTACCATCTACAAAACAAAAGCAGAGGTTTTAATATGGGGTGGGGAAGGGGGAGGGAGGTTGGGTACATGGGAATCTCTAGTATTCAAAGTGTGACTTTGCTGTGATGTAAATCTTCTTTGAAAACTAAATGGAAATTTGGGAGACACTGAGGAATGAGAGGGCGAAGGTGTTACGGTACATAGTAGACATCTGATAATGCAGTGATGAAAGGAGAAAAAAAATAATTAAAAAAATTTTTTTTGCTTTTTCCCATTTTCTTTTTTGAATGTCCCAGTCCATTAATAATATTTTATTTTTAGTTCTTTTTTCTGAGTTTCCTTGTATTTTATCTCTTGCATTTAAGCTTATCATTATTATTTCATTTTCCTATTAATTGTATTTGGTTATTATATGGGCTTCATCTTCAAGGAAGATTCATATCACAGAAGGTTTACATTGAGAGCTACAGAGGACCATTGGTGGGGAGTGTCTGGAATGGAGGATTCATGAGAGTAAGTTCATCTGAATATAAATGAAAGATATATAAATTTGTTCAATTGATTGAGGGAATGCTCATGGTCACAGTCGATAGACAATCACTCAATAATTGAGGGAATACTGAATTCCCAACCTGGAGAGCTCTGACACATTCTCCATGGGAGCAACAGCATTCCCTGATTGCAGGGGCAGTGTCTGGCAAAAGAGGATGGCCCACTGTTGGCTTCTTGTTACTGATGACTAGCCTTAGGTGTCTTTGATCTTGTAATTGAAATTTGGCCTACTGTTATGGGGTGCATAAGGGTTGCCATCTGAGAGCCTCCATGTTGCTCAACTGTGGCCTCTCTCTAAGGGAAACTCAGCATATAAATGCATTACCTACCCCCCAACATGGGACATGACTCCCGGTGATGAGGCTCCCTGGCAATGAGGGATTAATACCAAGTGTCAACTGGAAACATGACTGGAAAAAAAAAACCTTGAATAAAAGAGGGAAAAGGTAAAGACAAATGAGTTCATGTGGCTAAGAGACTTCAAAGAGTGTCGGGAGATCATCCCAGAGTTAACGTTTATGCTCACTTCAGTAGGATCTCAGGGAACACCAAAGTGGCTCCTAAGGGCTCTGGAGACACCCAGGTCCTATATAAGTGGGGATAGCCCCAGAGATTGATGCCTTATCAGTGGGCTCTACTTTTGAATCTGTGCTCCTGACAGTAATAGAGTTGGACTCAAATAAGTCCTCCCTGCACATTGTCCATCAGTCCCTTCTATTCAAACCAAATGTGAGGCTGAAGTTTGTAGGTGTACTTCCAGAGACTGGAGCCTCTGGCCTGTCTATGTGCCAGCTGTGCCTGGAATCTCGGTGGAGCTGCAAGTCCTACTCTACAGCTCAATGGACACACCCAATTCACCTGGTGAGGAGACAATGATGGACAACGGCCATCCCAGGGAATGGAGAAAGCCTGCAGCTGAAAGCAGGATAATCCCATCCACCATATCCATGGGATATAAGCCCGTTCTCACTTGGAGGTGGAGTGGACATCACCATTCCAGTCCCCTCAGGATTGGGGGAAGAGCTATGGACTAGAGTGGATTTACTGTTATTCTGTTGTAGACGTATTGTGACTCAAGCAATGGAAGAAGTTATAACAGTGAGGTGGAGTCAGTGGCCACTAGAAACTTTTGGGGTGGGGAGGGGAAGGGCAGTTGTAATGCAGGGGCTTTTTCAGGACTTGTGGTTTGCTCTGAATGATGTTGCAGTGATGGATATAGGCCATTTTACATCAGCATATACCATGCAGAACTGTGTGGGAGAGTGTGGTCTACGACGTGAACTGTGGTCTATGCTTAGTGGCAAAGCCCCAGGATGCTCATATCCATTGCAGGTGATGTGCCATACTAATGAAAGATGTTTATGTGTGATGTTATGGGAGTTATGGGAGGTGGAGATCATGGGAATCCCTGTAATTTTTGTGTAACATTTATGTAATATAAGCATCTTTTATAATACATATATATATAATAACATTTATGTAAGCAAATGCACATATATGCATATATATTTATATATCATTTTACAAATATTGGTTTGTATTGGGAAAATTTTGATTTTTTCCCACAATTAAAAAAAAGTGAAAAAAAAATAAAATAAAATTATAGGGGATTCCCATGTGTCCTGTTCTCTACATCTCCCACATTTTCCCACATTAACAACATCCTTCATTAGTCAGGTATATTCATTGTAATTGAACACATTTTGGAACATTGCCACTAAGCATGAAATGAAATTTACATTGTCATTTATACTCTCTCCCACCCAATTCTGTAGGTTATAGGAAGATTTATAAGGGCCTGTATATGTTGTTGCAATGTCATTCAGGACAATTCCCAAGTCCCAAATTTGCCCCAGTATTATACATCTTTTTCCCTCTCCCTGCCCTCAGAATTTCCAGTGGCCACTGTCTCCACATCAATAATTTCTTCCATTGCTAGATTCATCATATTTCTATAGTAGAATACCAGTAAGTCTACTTTATTCCATAGTTCATTCCCAATCCTGAGGATTCTGGGATGGTGATATCCACTCTACCTTATTTGAGAGGGTCTGTGATCCAATAGGGCCAATGGATGGGACTCTTTCTTGCCAATGTAGACTCTCTTGGTTCCTTGATATGGTAGTTGTCCAACATTGCCTCCATGTTAGTTGTCCTGGGTGAGACCAATGAACTGCAGAGTAGATGTTACAACTCTAATGATATTCAGGGCCCAGCTGGCACATGGAGAACCCAAAGATTTCAGTTTCTTGGATGTACACCTACAAACTCTAGTACTAATTATAGATTTCAGTAGAAGGGGCAGAAGAGTCATGTGTAGGAAACCACAACTAAGTCCAACTCTCACTCTGGGAAGCATAACTTCCAAAGCAGGGCCCACTGGCAAGGCACCAAACTCCTGAGCCTTCTGCCCTGACTAGAGTGTCTGCATGTCTCCAGAGTGGTATAGGGCATTTTGGAGGTTTACCTTATCAACTGTAATAAACTACTTTTTGGATGACCTGTGTGAGTGGTATCCATGTTGGTCTCAGAGGTAGGATTGGGCTCTGGGGAAATTCATGCCCTAGAGCTGGGAAGTTTCTTATTAACTAATTCCCTGGTCAGGGTTGAGTCAGGTGGTTTATCCAATGTAAGATGCTGCAGTGACACACATAGAAAATTAAGTCATGTACCCTGAATAACACTTGTATGTGTATATCAAAAATTATTGTACAGAGGATTTCAAATCTACATTTGTACACCAATGTTAGTAGTTGGATTATTTACAATAGATAAAAGGTGGGAGCAGTGCATGTTTCTATCAACTGACAAATGGATTAAGAAAATGTGATATACACACCCAAGAGGATATATTTCAGTTGTAAAGAAGGATGAAGTTCTAATGAATGCTACAACATGCTTGAACCTTGATACTGATATTCAGTTAAATAGGGAAATATAAAAGGAAAAATGTATTATTTCATTTATATGAAATATATAAGAAGGGAAAATTCATAGAGAGAGGAAGCAGATTAGTGGTTGTCAGTTTCAGGGGAAGTGCTGAATGGAGATGGTGTTTCTGTTTGAGGTGATTAAATTATTGTGGGAATGTTTATGGTTATTGAGGCACAAAAATTTAAATATAATTAAGATTGCACAATTGTTTATATGAAAATATTTAAAGTTGGAAATCTGCTTTGTACCTATTATCATAATATTTACAAATAAATGGAATAAAGTATTGCTACTTGCTACAGCATGGATGGACCTTGGGAACTGTATATTAAGTTAAAGGATCCAGTCCAAAAGGCACAAACTTATTGATTCCTTTAATATCAAAGTCCAGAATAAGGAAACCTATAGTGACAGAAAGCATATTGTTGGTTGATTAGGGTTGAATGAGAGGAGGAAGAATAAGAGGGTGATAACCTGGAAGGTACAATGATTCATTTTTAAAATTTTAAAGCAGTTTTATCGAGATATATTCACATAACATACAGTCTATCCATAGTGTACAATCAATAGCTTTTAGTATAATCACAGTGTTATGCATTCACCACTACAAAAATTTTGCAATAATTTCATTATTCCAAAAAGAAAAACTCCACACCCCTTAGCAGTCAACTTTTAATCCCTCTATCCTTCCCCTGCCCTACATAAAAACTAATCTAATTCCATATTTGTAAATTGATTTATATTCACATTCTGTATAAATGGAATCATACAATATGTAATATTATGTTTCTGGTTTCTTTCACTTAGCATAATGTGGGGTTATTTTTTTGCCTGATATTAACATCTTGTAACATGAACATACATTTGTTCAGATTCACAGAAAACACTCTTATATATTATATTTTACCCACATTCATATTTCATGTGAGGTTTTACTATGCTATAAGTCCCATGTTACATTTCTTAGTTTACCTTCCAGTAACACACATGATCTTAGACTTTCCCTTTCAACCACTGTCATACCTATATAATAGAACTTCTAGTTACAAACACTATGCTATGCTTTCACCTTTTCTATTCATTTCCAAAAATTAAACAACCTTTTTACCAATTCTGAACAGGTTACCACTCAGCTTTCATTTCTCTTGCATCATTCTTTTTTCTGATGATTATATTCTAGTTATTAACTTCATAAGTTTACACAATATATTTAGTTCATAATAACTTCATCATACAGTATTTGTCCTTTTGGTATGGCTTAATTCCCTCCCTTAGTCCCACATCCTTTCAGTCCCACCGACCTCACACATGAGTCACAGCTCCTGAAAAGTGATGCCTACCTCCTGTATTGTAGGCTTCTACTGTAGTGCCATGACAAGACCTTCCTTATGTAGCCAATGTTGCTCAATGATGCAGTGTCAATGTCAACCAACAATAGATTTTCCTATTTGAGGGGGAACTCAAAAGCACAGTGTCTCCCATCCTGCCATACTAGGCATAAGTGTTAGCAGATCCTGAGGAAAAAGGGGATCTATAGGACTGCAATTTGTGGTGGGAAGTCTAGGTTATGACCAGCAGAGGACACATGGAGCAGCATAAATTAGCATGGAGAAAAAGCAAGCAATCACACTGGCAAGCAGTCAAGCAAAGCTAATGGGGATCAATATTCTCTGGGGTCCAGTGGAGTCTCTCATCCTGCTTGTGTTTATCAAACAGTTTCCCCACAGGGGAAAGAAATTGATGAACTCAACAGTCCAATTACAAGTAAAGAAATAGACTCAGTCATCAAAAACCTCCCAAGGAAGAAGAGCCCAGGACCAGACGGCTTCACAGCTGAATTCTACCAAACATTCCGGAAAGAGCTAACACCAATTCTGCTTAAGATCTTCCAAAAAATAGAAGTAGAAGGAATATTGCCTAACTCATTCTATGATGCTAATATTACCTTAATACCAAAACCAAACAAAGATACCACAAGAAAGGAAAATTACAGACCAATTT
>JAQZBX010096159.1:0-11834 GCA_029593785.1 Cabassous unicinctus
ATTCTGATGAGTGGGTTTTAATTCTGCATGCTTTGAGCACAACAACTAGGTGCCAAGCTCTTAGTTGTACCATTTTTGATGAAGGAAAACATGAAAATCCATTTTCATTAGTTTATTGAAATCTTATGAAAATAGATTAAGCTTTATACACACACACATATATATAGCTCTTTATATACATAAATATAAACAATATGTAGCATTATGACCTCAGCACTGTTTGGGGCACACAGGAACAATGTAAGTTTAAGTTGCCCACTTCTCCTAACTTTATTCTCAAAGTTTCAAAGAGATTTAAAAACAATAAATATGCTACATTTTGGAAGGATAGAAATTTTGCATTATCAATAACAGCCATATCCTATGCTCTTTTATGGCCATAAAACATATCGATCTGGGCTTCACAGTCTTGTTATTTCCGTGCTGATCTATTCTGTGAACTGAGTGAATGCTGAGGGGCCTGGAATAGAAAGGAAGAGAGGATGGTGGAATACCAGGGATGGAGTTCTCAAATACCATAACAATCTTCCTATACGCAAACTGTGTAGTGATTCAAAGCCCGCGACAGACGTACATTTAAATCCAGGCACCAACCTTACTGAATTAAGTTGGGCAAATCTAAGCCTCAGTTTTCTCACCCGTAAAATGGGGGCAATAACAGACTCGCAAAGTTATGAGTATCAAATTAAACAATGCAAATAAAATGCGTAACAGTGTCTTTTACGAAGCAATAATGTAATAAGTTGTCATCGCCAATATCAATACTGTTGTTATTCCTGAAAAGGCAACCCTCCCCTTCTTTCTCAGATCTACAAACTGGTAAGATTGAGGTATACAAAGCAAGAATGAAAAACAAATGGAAAAAAAAGTAGAATCAAAACGGAAATAACTCTGAAAATCCCTTCTTCGCTCCCGGGAGCAGAGACTGAGGACCCGAAAGTGAAACCCTGACATACTCGCTTTTAGCCGCAGCGGCAGGAAGAGAAAACACTGACGGATGTGAGCCGAGGTAAACAAACCCAGCGGCCCCGCCCTAAGCTCCCGGGGTGGGGAGGACAGCGCTCAGGCAACTCCCGGCCGGGGGGGGTCCCGCTCAGGTGGGGCGCGCCAGCAGACGATCCGGGACACGCCGACCTGACTCGTCCACCTCTGTCCTCCTGGACTCCACTGGAGACCACTGGGCTAACCCCTCACCTCCACCAGCCGGCAATTCCCGGGAACAAAGTGGATGGAGAGCTCGTTCTCCCGCCCCACCATCCCCGCCGTCTTCGCGCCGCGGCCGCCGCAGCCGCCACCTCCTGCAGCCGAGGACCTCCGCGAGCCGCCGCTCTCTCCGCCTCGGCCCGCCTCCCCCAGGCCAGGGCCAGCCCCTGATCTCCACTTCCGGCTTCCGCCGCCAGGGCCGCACCTGTTGATTGGACACGCTCTACCGACACCCCAGAAAGGGGCGGGCGATCGTGGGACGCTCCCAGCCCACGCGCCAACTCTTAAAGTGATACACACACTAGAGGCCCCGGACTTGAGCAATAAATACAAGTTTTGTTTTGAGGGGTTTTGTTTATTTGTGTGCTTTTATCACTATTCGTCTTTTGTGTGTGTGTGGTTACGGAAGGGTTGAATTTTGCCTTGAATGGAAATTTACAGGCTGATCAATGCAAAAGATTCAACTATGTACAATAAAACATTTAAAAGTCGTGGGGAGTGAGGGGAGAGGATGGGAGCTCAAAGGGCATATACCTCGGTGGCATTACGTATGGGATTTTATAGATTTGGAAAGAGGCAGGGAATAAAAATAAGAATGCTGACATCTGAATCATTAACACTTCAGGGACCTGTTTGTCTTTCTGGGCCCCTAAAATGTAGTATGTGTGACATTCTTAAAATGTCAAATATTATTTTTAACTAAATAAAAATAATAAGGGTGTGTGGGGAGGTGGATGAATTCTTTTAGTATCTCTTCAAAACGCATATGCTTGGACTTTAACCCAGAATAAAGAATCTGTGGGAGCAGGAACCAAAGAATCTACATTTTAGTGGATGTAAGGGGACTCAAGACCCCACTTTAAGGAACACCGCCTGGCGGGCTGCAATGTAGGGCAACGCCAGCTGAGCCCTTGCAACCACCAGAAATTAAAGGAAAGGAATCGAGTGGAGAGTGTAACGCTGGACATTCTACCGCCTGTATAACTTTTTTTAAATGATGCGGAAAAAAATAGTATTGAGGTCGTCCTAACGTGCAACTAATTTCCCTGCCAGTTCCAAACCGCCAAAGTTCTCTTGCAGGCAGACTGAGCGATCTTGTCCAGACTTAGAGCAAACCGAGATCCAAATGGCGCCCACAAACGTGACCACTGATAGATTTTTTCTAGGAAGCTATTTTTTCATAATCCTTTTGGGTTTAGGTTAGTGCTAACGTCTCTAAGCAGTCTTTAAAAATAGTTTTTTGAGGTCTGAGTCCCGTGACTTTCCTTTCTCCTTTCCTTTTCCGTGTAAATCTAAAGGGTTTTGGTTTTGGTTTTGGTACTGTAACAGAAGAGACCCTGAGGTCCTTCACTTTTCTATTTTTGGTTTTAATATAGGCCGTTACCGTTAGTTGAGCAATATCAGGGAATCCCAGACTCCTAGGACCGCCTCAGCACTAAACATGAATAATCCGCAGACAACAATGAGAAGGAGTGAGGGTTTTCCTCTCAAGAAAAACTAGGGATTTTGTTTAAAGTTTCTGGTTGAAAACGAGCGATTCAGTCTAATCTTTCTGGGAAAACAAAAAATCAAGTGTTCAATATGAAGATTTACGGACATGCATATGCAATTAGCATTTTGATTTTGAGAACACCCTTGTCTAGAGTGAGGAACAAAAAAAGTTTACTTGCCTATATCTGAGAAACGGAATTTGCCAGGTAAAAGTTGGGTAGAGTTCTAGGTGCATATGTTCGTCTATGATTTTAATCATACTCTTTAATGAAGAAAGATGCTATGAGAATAAAACACAATCGTTATACAAAAAAGTATCCAAGTTCTTGTCGTGGCTAAATCTATAAATTTAAGGAGAGAAGCCTGGAACTAGAAGTTAGGTTGGTAGATTCAATTCATGCCAAGACAAAGAAAGGCTGGAGCACAGAATTATAGATGAAATCCTTATTTATATAGAATCTCCATATATATATCATTGCATTTAATCTGGTAAATGAAATCCTTATTTATATAGAATCTCCATATATATATCATTGCATTTAATCTGGTAAATGAAAGCGCTTATTCTGTTTGTGTTTTATTTTTGTCAGTTAATGAAACTTAGCTGAGATCTCCATAGCGTTGTTCCCTGGTTCAACAACTCAAGTTGGTTTAGTCTTCCATTTCAGAAGATTATATGTTTTAAAGAAATGAACGACACCGGTTTTTATTTTCATTACTGGAATGATTTGAAAGCAATTCTAACCCTGGCGTTCTTTGTTTCTTGAATAGCTAGCTCTTACCTGTTCCATGTCCTCCGGCATTTCAGGCATGATTCCAAAATTATTTCAGGAAATCGTAATGGACTCGGTTTCTTCCTCCTCTCGCTGGGTCTTTGTCTGCTCTGCCTGCAGAGAGCACAGGAACCAGAAAACGTGAGCGGTGGCTTCACTTGACTTTTTGAATTAGTTTGATTCCAATCCCAGAAACTCATGCAGTTTCCCACGTTGCAATAAACTGGCAGCTGATTCCCTGTAACTGGCTTGAAAACAGCCAATGAGAAGTTTCATGTTTAATTGCCAGCCAAACCAGGGTTTATTTGCAGAACTATTGGGTACAACAAACTTATTGAAAACACAAGCACACTGCACACTCATATTTCCTGTCAAGACTACTTGCAATTTCTCTTGCAGGAGAAAAGCAAGGGCCAGCAAGCAGTTGAAAGTATACCAACCATGCAAGTGATTCCTGTTCTAAAATATTTAATTCAGTTATCCCTTATTTCAGCAGAACACACTTATAAAATTCTCCAGTGCTTTTTAAATTACTATTTCAAAGTTCTGTAAAAGTCACTGCTAGTGACAAAACACAAAAGTTAAAATGCAACAGGTAATTTTTATTAACATTTTGCTGCCCTCTTAAGTGTTTAAGAAAATGGTAGGTGAAGTGGCCTTTAAGTTTGGACAAACATTAAGGATTTCCAGATCAGTGATTCCCAGGCCTGCCTGTACATCATGGAAATAAATCATTCTCTACAAATGGAGCACAATAATCTTAGTTTTAAGCAATCTTAAGGGTGATGAATATGTCCTGTTAAATTTTGAACCACTGTTCTAGATTATGGCTTTGTACCAATTTTACAACAATAAAAAATGCCATTCAGATAGAGCTAAAAAAAAATTCACTTAACTGTTCTATACACTTAGAGTGCACACTGTATGGTAAATTCTATGAGACATTCAGAGGAGTCTATAAGTTAGAGAAGAACTTGTGTATGTGTTTCTCTATTTAAATAGCATAAAAATTTGTATCATCTAGATGTAAAAGCTAAAATACAAAGCTTTAGAAGAAAATGGAAGGGAATATCTTCAAAATCTAAGAGTAAACATTATTTCTTAAATATGACAGAGAAAGCAAAACCATAAAATTTTTAAAAGTTGATAAATTCGGCTTCATCACAATTAAAAACTTCTGCTCAAACCACAGATTAGGAAAAATATTCTCAATACATGTATCTGAAAAGGACGTAGTCAGAATATACACATAACTCCTATAACTCAATTATAAAAAAATTATTTTTGAACAGACATTTCACAAAAGAAGATATAAAGATAACCAATAAGCACATAAAAAGATGTTCGACATCAGGGAAATAGAAATTAAAACCACACTAAGATACCAAATAGAATGGTTAAAATCTAAAAGACTGATAACACCAAATGCTGATGTTTCTACCAACAATCTCTTCAAAGCAATCTAGGCTTTTTCTATCAAGTGCCTCACAATTCTTCCAGCCTCCACTTACCCAATTCCAAAGTGGTTTCCACATTTTTAGATATTTGCAATAGCAGCAGCCTACTTTTCAGTACCACAAACTATTTTAATTTCCCAGCTGCTAAAACAAATACCAGACAATATTTAAATAGTATAAAACAGTCAGCTTAAACAGTGGGAATTTATTGACTCACGGTTTTGAGGAGAGAAGTCCAAAACCAAGGCGTCAGCAAAGCGATGCTTTCTCCCTCAAGACTGTGGCATTTGGGGCTGGCTGCTGGCAATCCTTGGTCCTTGGCTTATCTGTCACTTAGTAATTCACGTGGCAGGATGTTCTCATCTATCTTTCAGGTTCCATTGACTTCCAGCTTCTTGCTGCTCCCCATGGCTTCCTCTTTCATTGTCCAATTTCCTTGCCTTATAAGGACTTCAGCCATATTGGATTAAGGCCTGCCCTCATTCAGTTTGGTTACACCTAACTAATAACATCTTCAAGGGTTCTATTTACAAATGTTTTTCACCCACAGGACCAGGGGTTGGGATCTGAGCATGCCCTTTGTGGCATGTTCATGTTTCGATCCCCAACCCTTTTTGCATGGAATATCTTTTTCTGCCCTTTAACTTTCAACCTCTTTCTCTCTTTGTACCGAAAGCAAGTCTGTTGTAGACAGCATATAGATGGATCATGCTTTTTCAACCAATCTACCAATCTCTGCCTTTTTATAGGGGAATTTAATTCACTGATATTTAAGGTAATAACTGAGAAGAAAGGATTTACTTCTTCTATTTAGTTGTTTGTTTTCTGCTTCTCTTATAAGATTTGTTGTTGTTGTTGTTGTTACTCAATTACTCCATCACTTCCTTTTTTGGTATTTAGTTGCTGTTCTAAAATATACAATTTTTTTTACCTTCTTTCCTTTTTTCTATAATTTTTAGTTATTTTCTTAGTGGTTATTCTTGTAATTACAATTAATATTTTAAACTAATAAAAACCTAGTTTGAATAGTTCCAGCCTGTTTTTCAATAGCATAAAAACACTGTATGCCCACATGTCTCCTTCCCTCCCCTTTATATTGTTATTTTCTTGGTTACATCTTTTCTTTCTTTCTTTCTCTCTCTCTCTCTCTCTCTCTCTCTCTCTCTCTCTTTCTTTCTTTTGTGGCTATAGCAGTTTGGCATTATTTATGAATTCCAAAAATAGATATTGGATTATGTTTATAAACTGGTCTGCTCCTCTGGGCATATTAGATTATATTGGATTCAGAGGTTTCACTTTCACTTGATTAAATAATGATTGGGGCTTTGATGGGGCCATGTCAGTAGGACATTGAGTCCCCACCCCTTTGATGGACTGGGACTCACAGAGAAACCATACCACAGAGAAGGGAGGCTGGAGTTTTGATCCTGGAGCCCGGGAAGTAAACTCACAGAGAAGCAGATATATGAAGAAGGAAAGAAGGTTTCATTAGACACGGCAGAGGCCCCAGGAATAGAGATAAGCTATTCATCTGAGAGTCTACAGCTGGCCTTGCGGAGAGAGCAGAGCAGCTGAGCCCAGAGAAAAATGAGCCCAGGGAAGAGAGGAACCCAGGAAGCCTGAACACTTGCAGATGTTGGTAGTCATCTTGCTCCAACACGTGGCAACAGACTTTGGTGAGGGAAGTAACTTTATGCTTTATGGCCTGGGAACTGTAAGCTTCTACCCCAAATAAATACCCTTTGTAAAAGCCAACAGATTTCTGGTATTTTGCATCAGCACCCCTTTGGCTGACTAATATGGTGGCCAATGGCTGTTTAATAAAGTAGAAAAAGATAGTGCATAGGGAAAACAAAACTATAGATACTTAGGATAGAAAAAATTTTTAGAATCTTGAACGTTAAAAGAGATACCTACAGAAATGGTTTCTTTTGTCATTTAAATATGAATTTCTGTTTTCTGACTTGCTAACCATCTTCCTACTTGCTGCTGCTTTTCTTTTTTAAATTACAGAAGTTGTGGGCTTACAGAACAATCATGCATAAAATTCCTATTAACACCTTCCATTGGTGTGTACAATCGTTACAATTGATGAAAGCATATTTTTATAATTGTACTATTAGCTACAGTATAGTCCATGGTTTAACTTTGGGTTCACTATTTGTGTATCAGGTTATATCTTTATACATTGTATGCCCATTAACATAGATTTAAATACTATTTTACACACTTGCTTGTTAAGTAATATGGGGAAGGGGAAGCAGTTACAAACCAAAAGTACAATAATACAGGATTTTATATTTATTAATAGTTACCTTTACCAATGTCCTTTATTTCTTCTCATGGCTTCCAGTTATTGACTAGTGTCCTTGTAGTCAGCCTGAAGGACTCCCTTTTGCATTTCTTGTAGGGCAGATCTTATGGTAATGAACTCATACTGCTTTTATTTATTTATAAATATCTTAATTTCTTCTTCATTTTTGTAAGATAATTTTGCCAGATATATAATTCTTGGTTGATCTTTATTTTTCTTTTCCTTTAAGATCTTTAAGTAGGCCATCCTCCTGTCTTCTTGCCTCCAGGGTTTCTGATGTTCATCTTATTGGGTTGTGGGCCCCTTGTATGTAACAAGTCAATTCTCTCTTGCTCCTTTCAAAATCCTGTATTTGGATTTTGACAATTTTGCTATAATGTTTCTTGGTGTAGATCTCTTAGAGTTTATCCTGCTTAGAGGTCATTGAACTTCCTAGATGTGTATATATTCATGTCTTTCATCAGATTTGGGAAGTTTTGGGCCATTATTTCTTCAAATACTTTTTTTGCCCCTTTCTCTCTCCCTTGTCCTTCTGTGATTACAATGATGTATATATTGGTACACTTGATGGTACCATTTGTTCATTTTTCTTCATTATTTTTTTCTTTCTGCTCATCACACTAGGTCATTTCAATTGTCTTGTTTTCAATTGTTGATCCTTTCTTCTTGCTGTTCAACCTGCTGTTGAATGTGTCTAAATGAGTTTTATATTTCAATAAGTGTACTTTGCAACTCCAAAATTTCTGTTTGGTTCCTTTTAATAATTTCTATTTTATTCAGATAAATGGAAAGAAGAAAGTGGGGAGGTACTGCCTCTTTAAGGCTCCTCTGCTGCTTTTGCCTGTGGGGCTTTGAAACAGTGGCCACCCTCAGAACAGGCCCCCCAGAGATCTGAAGTAGCTGATCAAAAGCATGATCAGCAATCAGACAACATACTCCCAGATTTTGGAGGCCTGGGTCCTTATAGGCCACCTTGGCACAGGCAAGCTGCACCAGCAACCCGAGTTGCAGTTCTCAGTGCTGCCTGCCAAGCAGCTGGGGGATGGGGGTAGTAGCCACAGCTCTGAGGATGAAATTCGTGGTTATTTACCTCCAATTCCAGTCTCTTTCTAGGGCTCTTCCCTGGATGCTGCATAGTATTGCACTAGATCAGAGTTTCAAAATAGTGATTCAGACAGTTCCTGCTAGTTCAATAGTTGTTTTGGTAGAGGGACTGATTCCTGGAACTTCCTACTCTGCCAACTTCCCATAATCCTTTCCTTTTTTTTTTTTTTTTTTTAACTAAATTCCTCCTGGCATGGGTATAATTCTTTTGAAATTTGAGTCCTGTAAATGCAATTAGGTTACTGGAACTTGAATAAGTAAATAAATATAAAGGTATGGATTTTATGGGAAACAGGAAACAATGTCACATTAGCGTTAGAAGAGAAAGAAGGCATTTCAGACTACTGGTTTTAATATTTATAATACCAAGAACATATTTAGGATAATACTATCTAATTTTAAGTTATTCTAAGTAAAAGAGATCTACCATATATTATTTCCACACACATATATAATTATTTTTTAGGAACATTCTAAACTTATCTTAGAGGTTTTTAAAAAAATTTATCTACTTATACCTACAAGTTTTAGAAATTGTTAAAAAAAAAAAAGTTCAACTTTCCTACTATACCCCACTCTTTTCTTCCCTATATCTCAGATTCATTCTTTTTCTTTAGTACTAAATTATATTTATATGTTCTAAGGAATGTGCTCTTATTAAAAAAACTTTAAAATATCCCAAATAAGATTAATATCTGTTTCGTCTCTTCCCTCTCTCAATCAATATTACCTCCAGTCTTCCACAAAGGTAACGCAATTATCCATTAAGTGTTTAATTTTCCAGGTTTCTTCCAAGTCTTTATACATATATGCATGTGTCTGTTATGTATATGAAATGCTGTTTGCATATTTCTGCATCTAATGTTTTACATTCAGTAATAGTTGAAAGTTCAAAAGGGCTGCACCATCTTTTTAACTGTTTTTCAACATATTATGGAAATACTAGTCACTATTCTATGGCTATTTTATCTTTATTGTTATTTTCTCCCTCTGTTCTCCTCTCTTCACTCTTATTATCATATTTTACAACTGACTTCCCCTACCAATTCATCCCTTCTCACCAGCTAAACATGATTGATCAATCAATCAATTCTATTAGAAACTTCTAAGACTGTTATTATTTCTAATACAATAGCCACTAGACACATGTGGCTTCTGAGTACTGAAATGTGGCTAGTTCAAATTCAAACACTAGTTTTTTAAGTGCAAAGTAAGACTGTAAAAAAATATAATTGATACATATATTTATTTCAGCATGATTACATGTTGAAAAAACAAGCTGTGTTTAACCATAAAAGGAGAGGAAACGTATTCTGTTGACCAGTGGCTGTGATTTGAATCTACTTAGGTAGTTGTCCCAAATCCTGTGTGCCCCAACCAAAAGTTAATTGGCCAATAATTCACATCTAGTAATCTATGCTACTCTGAGAAATTGTCATTTATTCTAGGTCTGGTAAGAGTACTGAAATCCTAGGAAGGAATCAAAATATTAATATTACCACCCTAAGTAGATACCAAAATAAATCTAGCAATAACCCTATGAATGTATAAAAAGTATGGAAATTATTAAAACAATGTTTAACAAAGGGTTAAATTCAGGAGTAGTATAATTTGCAAGTTTGTTTGTTTTTTAAAGATTTATTTATTTATTTCTTGCTGTTTGCATTTGCGGTGTCTGTTCGTCTTCCTTTTAGGAGGCACTGGGAACTGAATCTGGGACCTCCCATGTGGGAGGGAAGTGCCGAATCGCTTGAGCCACCTCCACTCCCTGCTTTGCTGTGTCGGTCATTATATTTTCTTCCTTGTGTCTCTTGTTGCATCATCTTGTTGTGTCAGCTCACCCTGCCAGGCCCCCATTGTGTCAGCTTGCTGTCTTGCTCATCTTCTTTAGGAGGCATTGGGAACCGAACCCGGGACCTCCCATATGGTAGGCAGGAGCTCAATCACTTGAGCCACATCCGCTTCCCTATAATTTGTATTAATTATATTTGTGCATTTTTTTCCTGCTCAGAAGTTTAAAGTAATTAAAAATCATCTAATATTTTTTGATAAAAAGGACTTTAAATTATTAAATTGTTTTAGGGAATGTGATTAATCAAAATTGTGATCAAAGCTTAAATGCTCAAGAAAAAATAGTTTCCGATATTATGTGTTAGACTTATGAGTCAAGTAAATTGGGTATTATACAAAATATGAATGGTTTCAGGTGTTTTCTTCCATGTAAAAGCACCCGGGATATCTAGTAACAGCGAACACAGTCAAATTCTTTGACGTGAAGTAACCATTGGATTTGGCAGGTTAATGGAGTGGGGAAGGTTGGGGGTGTGTGTATAAAAGTTCACTTGAATGGTGTGAAAGGAAAATAGAGAATAAAGATGTGGACCCAGAGATTACAGAAAACCCTTCCAAGGATTTTCTCTGTAAACGGGCAAAGAAAAGGTGAATAGCTGGAGGATGATATGAGATCCAAGGAGGAATGTGTGTTCATATATTACATGTCTATTTTCTGTTGGCTGTGGCTCTATTCCACACCATTTTCACTTGAGGATCCAGGATCATGCAGCAGCACCATCTGGATTTGCTGGTCTCCTGGCAGAGGGAAAAGATAGAGATGATGGACTAGGAATTTCTGCTCAGAAGAGATACAGCTCACTTCTGCCCACATTTCATTGGCCACTTCAAGTTTATCGAGGCAGGGCTGTATAACTGTCCTGCAAGTCTCATGGTCCATCCTGACATCAGTGAAGTGGAGCAGTATGATCCTTCTCCTGGAAATGTGTTTGAACAATAATAAAAGTTACTACAGAGAGTAAAGACAGAAAATATGAGTACGGTTGTATGTAGATTGGTAAATTTAAGAGGAAAGATGAAGTTCCTGTCTAACTGCTTCCATTTTCAGTTAAGTATGTGGTAATTTCATCAGCTAAGAGTGATGAGGAAGGAGGAAAATATGAGTCAGAACTCAGAGAGGCCTGAGCTAAAATGTTATATAATTATATATATATAGGCTTTTTTTAAATCAATTTTATTGATACATATTAATAAAGTATACAATTCATCCAAAGTGTACAATCAATGGTATTTGGTATAATCACATAGGTGTCCATTCATCACTTCAATCATTATTAGAGCATTTTCATTATTTCAATAATAAAAAACGGACAAATAGACAAACAAGAAAATTCTTCACCTCTCAGTCTCTCTATGCTCCCTTTGCTGTACATAGCTGCTATTTCTGGCTATTCTTGCTTATTTATTTATTTAACAGTTTTACTGAGATAAATTCACATACTATACGATCTATCCAAAGTATGTAACCAATGGCTTTTAGTATAATCACAATGTTGTGCATTCATCACCACAAAAAGTTTTAGAACAAATTCATTACTCCAAAAAGAAAAACTCCACACCCCTGAGCAGTCCTTCCCAGCTATACATAACCACCAATCTAATTTCATTTTTATAAATTGATTTATATTTACACTTTATATA
>JAQZBX010096160.1:0-11834 GCA_029593785.1 Cabassous unicinctus
CCATGTCCCCCCCACTCCTCTGAGCCCCCCACAGGGAGGAGCTGCTCAGCAGGTGCTGCTGAATGAATGAAGGAAGAAATGAAGTTACGTAAGTGCATCTCTTCAAGTCTCACCTACACGTTGACTCCCCCAGCTCCCACCCAAAGGTCAAGTGGACCCATGGGGCCGGCCAGGGCCAAGGGTCCTCCCCCAGGCCCGCCCGCCCCTCGCCTTTGGGGGTCCCCAGCCTGGAGCGCCAGGCCCCCCGCCCCGCCGCTGCAGCGCGGGCCACTGCGCAAGATGGCTGCGGGGGCGCGCGGGGAGCGGGAGGGGGCAGCGGGTACTTCCCCCTCCCCGGGCGGGGGGCGGCCGGCGCTCCCACGGTGGTCGCAGCGGGGCACGGGCGCGGGCGGCGTGTGCGGAAAGAGCCCCCTGCCCCCGCGCCGCCGCGCCGCCCCCCGCGCCCCGCGCCGCCTCGATTCCCCGCGCCCCCTCCAGCGCCCCCGCCCCCCAGCGTCCCCGCGCTCCCCCGCGTCGCCGCGCCCCCCCCACGCCGCCGTGGTTCCCCGCGCCCTTCCGCGTCCCCGCGCCCCCCGGGCCGCCTCCCGCCGGTGCCCCGGCCCCCCCGCGCGCGCTCCCGCCGCTCCCGGGACTGCACCAGCCGAGCCCCGCGGCCGGGGGTGGAGGCGCCTCCCGGGCTCGCGCCCCGCCAGCGCGCCGGGCTCGGGCGGGTGGCACCTGCGGGCCGCGGGGCGAGGCGGGGCCGGAGCCAGCGCCCCCGGGATGCCCGCCGCGCCGCGGGCCCCGGCCATGTCGTCGTCCTTCTTCAACCCCAGCTTCGCCTTCAGCTCGCACTTCGACCCCGGTGAGTCCGCGCGGCCGCCGCGGCGCCGCCCCCCACCCCGCGGCCCTGGCCCCGCGGTCGCTGCCCACCCCCAGCCTGGCGGGACCGCGGCGGCGCGACCTGACGCCCCCTCCGAGCGGCGAATTTCTTATTTTGCATGGAAATTAACCCTTCCCGCACCCTGAGCCGAGTCACGGAAGGAACAGGGGCCAGGGCCCCCCCAGGCCCCAGGATCTGCGGAGCCGGGCAGGCCTTGGGGCCCTGCAGGGCGGGCCTTGCCTGGCATGGTGGGCAGGGCCCCCCTCTCTGTGGACACCACCTGGCCCAGGTAACAGGGCTGTAGGGCCTGGGTCTGCTCCAGGTGTCCAGGCGAGCACGGGTGGCCAGGGCCGAGGGCCCTCGGGGGTGCAGGGCCCTGGGGGTGTGGGGCAGGGGGTTGGGCCCAGGCCCACCAAGGCCCCAGGCTCCCACAGCCTTTCCCGCGGGCTCCTCCCCTGGCGGGGAGCGGGTTCCGGGAGCTCTGCCGGGCACCTGGTGGCCCCGGGCAGGGAGCTGGGAGCCACGGCCAGCCACAGGCCAGAACCCGCAGGACAGAGGGTCAGGGGGAGGCCGGTGGCTCCGCAGGCTCCCCTCAGCGGGCGCCCAGACCCCCAGGCGGAGGGCGAGGCTGTGGGTGGCGCCATCAGGCCGCCTGCGGCGACCCCAGGGTGGCAGGAGGCCAGTGGCGTGTTGACTGGAGCTGCCTGGCCTCCTGGTGCGGGGGCAGCAGGTCGGGCACGGGGCTGGGACAGCTGGAGGGGGCATGCGGGCCGGGTGGCCGGGGCTTTCTCCCCTGGGCCTTTCCCAGCTCGGGCCCCTCCTCAGTGGGAGTGGGAGAGCCCCTCTGCCTGGAGCCGAGGCCCAGAGGCCCGGAGTCCCACCCCCACATCGCTGGAACCCTGGCACGGCCGCATCCAGCCCAAACAAAGCTGGCACACGTGACGGCTCTCGGGCCTCCCGGGAGCAGGGCCTGCTCTCGCGCAGGGACGTGCAGGGTCCCCGGGGCAGGGCCAGGTCTGAAGGCATCTGCCTGGGGGGAGGGGAGCTGGGGCGGCCTGCCCCTCCCCCTAAGTGACACGGGGAGTGGGGAACCTAGCGGCCACAGCCTTGCACCAGTCCAGACAACCTGCAGGGGCACCCAGGTGGCATGGGGGCAGGGACCCCCGGGCTTCCCCGTGTCCAGCCTTGTCCACTCGGGGCTGGAGTTTCAACCTCGGGGTCCGTGATCTGGGTACTGCTGCCGGGGGTGGATTGGGGGGTGGCCGGCGAGAGACCCCAGCCCAGGACTGACCCTAGAGTGGAGGAAGCTGCCTGTCCCCCTACACCCTGCCACTGAGCTCTTTGCGGGGGCCCAGACGTGCCCTGCGCCATGTTTGACAGCCCCCTCCCGACGTCGGGGTGCATTTCCTGGGGGCAGAAGAGTTGTCCTCCCCCGGGGTGCAAGCCCCTTCGTGCTTGCGCGGTTGTTGGCGTCAGCAGCTGCCACTGGTGTCGTTGCACGGCTTCATTTGGAAATCGGTGGTCAGGGGCCCAGGAGGGGGCTCCCCTTGCTGGGCGAGGGGAAGACAAGGTACGGATGGAGCCGGAGCTGTGGGGTGCAGAGGGCCCCGTATGGACGTCAGGGCTGTGGCTGGAGGGCAAGGGCTCAGGGGTCAGGGGACTCTCCTCTGGGGAGCCTGGGGGCCAGGGTCTGCCAGGCTCCATGCCCACCCCACGAGGGTGCTGGCGAGAGGCAGCGTGGGCCCGCACCCTCTCACGGGCCCAGGCCCCGCTAGCAGCCCCCAGCCTCGCGCCTCGGAGCCTGCTTCCGCCCAGGCCAGGGGCTGGTGGGCACTGAGTTGGAGGCGGGGGTGGAAGAGATGGTGCCCCTGCCCCAAGCTCCCCAGGGTCTCGGAGGCTCTTCAGTTTTCTGCACCCCCGTGGTGCAGCCAGAGGGGTCTCTTTGGGTTCTACTTGTCTCGTGTCTTTGGGGATCCACTGGGGGGCCGCCAAAACCCAGAGGGGAGGGAAGTCTCAAGCCCATGGCTGCCGCGGACTCGTCATGTGGTCACTTGGCACATTGCCGGTGGCGCCAGGGGCTGTGGACAGATAGACCCGGTGGGGGCTCTGGGAGAAGCCC
Organism: Cabassous unicinctus; assembly: GCA_029593785.1. Lineage (NCBI taxonomy): Eukaryota > Metazoa > Chordata > Mammalia > Cingulata > Chlamyphoridae > Cabassous > Cabassous unicinctus. The sequence continues at coordinate 2,982 of JAQZBX010096160.1, forward strand.
CCAGGCCAGGCCCCGATGGCTGGGCAGACGGGGGGGCGGTTGGCCCTTTAGCAGTCTTGGGGTTCGGTACGTCCAGGCGTGATGGGGCTGTGCTGGAGACCGAGGCCGGGGAGCCAGGGAAGCCTCCGTTTAAACCGGTCTGTCCTCTGGGCGCCCCACCTGCCGGGCCGGGGGGTGGCCGTGGGGTCTTGGGCCTGTCAGCTGACCTCAGCCTCGCCGTGGGGGGGGCTGCTGTTTGCCCCGAGCCTGCTCACCCGCCCTTTCCTGACCCTGTGGGCCTCTTTGTGCCTCAGTTTCTCCATCTGTAAAGTGGAAATCACAGAGCGGCCCATGTCTGAGGGTCAGGTGAGAGTTAGCGGGGTCCGTGATGTGGGGTGCCCAGTGCTAGTCGCGGCTGACCCTCATGTCGTGCCCCATGGGGGGCCACGGGAGGGAAGGGCCCTGCCCTGCTCCCAGCCAGGTGCCCACCATGGCGCCGTTCACGCCAGGCCTCAGGCGAATGGACTGGCGGAGGAGCAGGTGAAGGCGCGATTGGGTCCTGGGCCCCGCGTGTCTGAGCCGGCACACGGCTGGGGGGCACTCAGGGACTCGAGGGGTCCACAGGGCCCCCCAGAGTGAGCTTGGGCAGGCCCCAGAGACGCGGCACCGCCGCTTTCTGACTCCTGGACGCGCCCCTGGCGGTGTTTCTGTGACCACTGACCGCTCTGCAGGCGCGGCGGGGCGGGAGCCACAGCCTGCAGGTGGACCCCGCGGAGCTCGGGAGGCTGGGCTTCACATGGCGGCTTTCTGGGGAGTCCCAGCTGTTGGCTCCCTCGCCGAGACGGTTCGCACGCAGGCAGGAGGCCGACATGGGTTTCTGGAGACGGTCCAGGTGCAAAGGCGGCAGGTGGGCCACGGGCCCCTCCGGCCCGGGCGGCAGGGCTGGGGGGACGACTTCTATTCCGGCACATTCTCCAGGAAGCCGGGCGGCACCCTTCCTGCCTACGGGGACCTGCCCGTCTACACGTGTGCAGGCTCACACACTCTCCCACATGCGAACACAAGTCTGCACACGTGCACACCGTCATGCACACTCGCACACCTGTAACACATGCCTGCTCACACGTGCTCTTGTACACGTGGAAATAGAGCATACCCCTACCTACATGTGTGCACACACAGCTGTGCTCACGCGCACAGGCAAGCACATGCCTCGTGCACACACGTGCCCTCCCAGGTGGGCTCTCGTGTGCACCTCACACACACGTAGCCAGGATGCACATTCGAGCACCCTCACACAGATGTGTGCCCGCAGCTGCGTGGGCCTAGCACGCACATGTGCTCCTGCACACACATGTGCCCGTACACACAGGCTGGTGCCGTCTGCTCTCTAGCGTGTGCAGATGCCCTGGTGAGGGATGAGTCCCTGGGGTGGCCCGTGCCGGCCACGAGCTGCCCGCGCCCCCTCTGCCCGGCAGTGCCCGCCTGGGCTCCCGGGTCCCGGACGCTCACTCGGCCACGGGTGACGGTCCCGGGTCCCGTGGCCCCGAGAGGGGGACACCCTCCAGGAGGTCACTGGGGGCCCCTGAGAACTCCGGGGCCGCCAGCCGCCGCAGGGGCTGGGCGCGGGGCACGGGAGCGGCGACGTCCTCGGGCTGACCCCACGCGGCTGAGGTCGGAGGCCACCCACCCGACTTACTCAGGGCCCGGCTCGGGGGGGCCGGGGGTTGGGGGGACCCGAGAGTCCCGCTCACACCCCAGTTCCCAGCTGTCTTCCCCAGCTCATGGGGACCTGCCCCCAAGTCAAGGGGTGCCCCGGGCCCTGCGGCTCGGGGGGCAGGGGCTGAGGGGGAGGTGCAGGGAGCAGAATGCGACTCGTGCCACCCTGGCCGCAGACCCCCGCCCCGCCGCCGCGTCACAGGCAGTGCCCCACGGGAGCGTGTGCAGGGGTCCTGCCTGTGCCCCGCGGGCCGCGGCCGGGAGCGCGGAGCCCCAGCAGGCGGCGTGTCCCGGCACCCTGGCCTCCGCCCTCGGCCGGGCCGCCTTTCCCAGGACAAGTCCCCGCCCCCGGCAGAGGAAGCCGCAGAGGAAGCGGCAGGAGGTTCGGGCGGCACCAGTTCCCAGGCCCGGGCTTGGCGGACGGGCGCCCTGAGGACGTGCGTTACAGGCAGCGTCCCCGCCTGCCCCCGCTGGGGCCAGCCGAGGCAGGGGCCAGGGCGCCTCAGCCGGGGTGGGGGGCTTCACCGGGGGCCACTCTGGGGTTCAAACCAGCGGCTGGAGCCACGTGGGAGCTGCCGCCCAGAGCCTGGTACGTGGGGGTTCTGGGGAACACAGGCTGTCCCCCTACTCCAGTCTTGGGGGTAGTTCCCAGGCCATAGGCCCCTGCTCTCACAAGGACCCTGCCAGAGGAAGGGGCAGCGCCCAGGGCAGGCAGGGCCACGGCGGCGGGCAGATCTGTGAAGTGGGCCCCAGGCCTCCTGGCTCAGGTGTGAGCAGCGAGTGGCAGGAGGCGGCTGCCCCGCCCCTCCCAGGTCCTGCCTGGGGTCCCCAGAGAGGCCATCCTGGTGCCCTGCTCAGGCCCGTGGCCCCGGGCAGTCCCTATCCGCTGGCCGTGGCCTCGCCAGGGAGACCATCCATTGTGCCTGTCCTCGTGCCACGTCACACCTGGGCAGGGGGCACCTGGGTCCCCGACCACGCTTTGTGGGGTCCCGGATGCAGGGATGGGGCTGAGGGACTGGCCCTGTGGCTCGGGGAGTACAGGGTGCACAGGGCTGGCGCTCAGGGGCTCTGTGTTTTCATTTGGCCCGGATCCCGCCAGTCCCACACCCGGTCCTGCTTGCAGGTGGTGCCTTCCAGCCTCAGGGCCTGCCAGGCTTCTGGTAACTGGTGTGGGGCTGTGGCTCGTGATTGTGGCTTGTGGCTGCTGGTATGGGGCTGTGGCCTGTGGCTCGTGGCCGCTGGTTTGGGGGTCGTGGCTCATGACCCCTGATCTGAGGACCGTGGCCGCTGGTGTAGAGGGTGTGGCTCGTGGCGACTGGTGTAGAGGTTGTGGCTCTTGGCCTCTGGTCTGGGAGCCGTGGCTGCTGATGTAGAGGCTGTGGCTTGTGGCCGCTGGTCTGGAGCCGTGGCTGCTGGTCTGGGAGCCATGGCTCTTGGCCGCTGGTCTGGGGGCCGTGGCCGCTGGTCTGGGGGCCGTGCTTGTGGCCGTGGCTCGTGTGGGCAGCCAGGCTCCCCTTTCTGCATTTGCTGCCTGAAGACCTGGAGCTGTCGGGTGTCCTGTGGGGTGGCTGGGGCTCCGTGGTGAGGCTTCTGAGAAAAGAGAACCCGGGTTCTTCTGAGAACCCGACTTTCTCTTGAAAGCTGTCAGCACGTAGAGACGTGTGTCTCGGGGAACCTCCACTGTCTGACTCCCCGCGTGCCAGCCCCCAGCCCCTGGGCCCCCCAGCCACGCCCCTGGTCTTGGTAGGCGTCTGCTCTGGCGCGTCCAGCCGCCTGGCTCGGCCTCACGCCAGGGTTGGCTCGTGTGGCCATGTCCCGGGGCCTCCCTTGCTGTCGGTCCCACTGCAGATGCCGTAGGTTCCTCTTTTGCTGTTATTCCAAGTCGCGGTGCCCCCCGCCTCCCCGCCCCCCCGCATCGGTTTGTTGAGCTGTAATTCACACGCCACAGATTCGTCATTCCAAGTGCACAGTTCAGGGGTTTGTGGTGAGTCCAGAGATTGCAGGACGTTTTCGTCCCCCTAAAGGAGACCCCGCGCCCGCCAGCAGGCACCCGCTCGCCCCTGCTGGCCCCTGCTGGCCCCTTGCTTTCTCTGCGGCAGCCTGCTCAGACACGCCACAGAAACGGGTCGCGTGGCGCGTGGCCTTGACGGTGCTAGTGCTGCCTCTTGGCCGGCTCACGTGCCCAGTGTGCCGTCCTGTGCTCCTGCCCCGGGCGAGTGTGCTGGGAAGGCCCCCAGAGCTCTTACTTGAGGGTAGCGGCACCCGCCATGGGTTCCGTGGAAGCCCCTGTGCTGCGCCTGCCTTCCTGCTTCTCAGCGCCCTCGCGCCGCCAGGCTGTGAGTGGCTGGGGGGCCGGGGCTCCCCAAATCTGATCACCATCTCGTGACACCACCAGGAGCAGCCCACGGGCATTGGCAGGCACCGTGCATCCTCCCTCATCGCCGCTTGTCCTCTGGGAGCCGCTGCCCCGCCTTGCGCAGAGGCCATCTGGGTCTTCCAGAAGCCGCCTCTAGCCTCTTGGCCCGAGGCAGCCCCTGCCCCGGAGATGAACTGTCCTGCTCAGACCTTTGGGTGGACACTCGGGCCACTGGTGGCCCCCAGCCCTGCCAGGCCCCCGGCTGAAGCTGCCCCCACGTCCCCAGCCTGTTCCGCTGCCCCCAGCCCCAGGCAGCCTCACCCCAGCCCGCCAGCCCTGCCCCTCTCTGCATGATGAGCCCACCCAGGGCTCTGGGCAGAGACTCAGAGGTGAGGCTGGCAGGGCATCGGGGCTGGGTCTGCCCACCACCCCGACCGCGGGCGCTGGGGCCGGGACATGGGGGTCCGGGCTGCTCCCTTTCTCCGTCTTGTGGGAGTGGTCCGGAGGGTCCTGTGTGAACACGGCCATGGCCACGCCGGCCCTGCAGCACTCGAGGGGTCTGCCCTGGCCGTGGGTCTCCTCCCTGGCGAACTCGAGCCTGGTGGACCCTCCGGCGCCTGCCCAGCTGCTCCCCCGGACGGACCTGTCTGTCCAGCCTGGGTCCCTGCGGGCATCAGGGCTGGGGGTCCCGAGGTGAATGGGGAGTGCAGGCCCTGTGCTCCCGAAACGAATGTGAACCCAGCAGCTCGCCGGTGGCGGGGAGGGCGGGGGCCGTGGGCCGGCATGTTGGGGCCTCTGTGGGGCAGGTGGGCTGAGGCTGGCGGCCACGGTGGCGGTGTGGTCCCCGCAGAGGGGGTGGCCAGCGCCCCACCCCCGTCCTCACGCAGACCCCACCTAGTGGCCCTGTGTGGCCTTCCCGCCCTGGGGGACGGGGTGCTGGGGAGTCTGGCTGGGCTGAGGGCTTGTCCCAGGGGTCCGGAGGTCCTGGGCACCCACCCCGACTCCCGAGGGCCTTGGGCGTGGGCCCCAGGAACACCGGGAAGGAGGCGAGGGGCGTGTGCTGCTGGGCGCCCAGGCCCGGGCTTTTTCACGCGCCAGTGGAGGCTGTCACTTGTCCACGTCGAGCTGGCGGAAGTGGCTTTGGCTCCTGGGCTCAGCCTGCGGAAGGCAGGCCAGGGCTGGCAGGGGCGGGGCATCCGCAGCAGGGGGCTTGCCCCGGCTGGAGGGCGTGAGGGGCTGGCCCCCCAAACTGTGTGTGGGTGAAGGGGGTAGAGCACATGTGTGAGAGAGTGTGGCTTCGTGACGGCACACGTGTGCACGCAATCCCTTGTGTACTTACTAGGCTGTGATGCATGCGTGCACCTGCGTGTGCAGGCGCGTGTGACTGCTGGGAGCGTGAGCATGTGTGTGAACGCAGCGTGTAAGGGTGTGTGGCTGTGTGCGTGTGAGCGAGCGAGCGTGCTTTCCCTCCCCCGCCCCTGGAGGGGTGCGAGCCCCCCGCTCCTCTCTGAGGACGCGGCAGGGATGTGCGCCCAGCAGGAGCCAGCGGCTGGGGGGGTCCCAAGTGGCTCTGGTTGGAGGAAGGATTCCCGGCCGACACGACGAACCCAGGTCGCTGGCACGGTCGCGCCGGCCCCTGCGGGCCCTGGGCCCTGGCAGAGGCCGTCGAGGCGTTTCCATGGTGGCAGGTGGGCCTCGAGCCCCGGCGCGGCAGCAGGTCCCACCGGGGGCCTCGCGGCTCTGGGCGGTGGGGGCCTCTGGCCGCGGTCTTGACGCTGTGGTCTCTGCCCCTGCGGGACGGAGCGGCCCTTCCTGACGGCCAGAAGCCGGCCCACCTCGGCCAGGGGGGTGCCCAGGTGGGCCGCAGGCTGACAGTCGCCCCCACTGCTGGCTGCCTTTGCCGCTGCGTCCCCGGGAGGTGGCTGGGCAGCCATCTGGCTGGGGAGACTGAGGCATGTGGCGTAAACCATAATCAGAGCCCGGTGCCCGGACCCCTGCAGAAAAGCCCCTCGCACCCGGCTCCCTTGCTGGGAGTCGGCACGTGGTGGGGCTGGGGGTTCTGGGGATCCTCGCCACCCGGGAGTGGGGCTAGAACCCAGGAGCTGGGCACGGGACCCCCTGCCCCATCCCCTCCCAGCCCACCCTGGCCTCTGCCCCCCCACCCTCGGCCCCCCACTCTCCTGCACAGACGTGTCCTCCTCGTCCGTGCGGGCGCGTTGGGAAGATGGACTCGGGGGGCTGAAGAGATTTGTCGGGTTCTGGGGGCGCCCAGCCTTGGTGTCCGCGTTTGCCTGGGCCGCGTGACACGGCGCCGCAGAGACCGCCTGACCCGCGGAGCTGCCAGCTCCAGGTGTGGGCGGGGCCCGGGGGGTCCACCTGGTGCCCCCCTCTGGCCTCGGGGTGCCACCCGCGCCCAGGTGTCCTCGGCCTCCGCGTGGCCGTATCCAGGTGTCCTGTTCTTCGGGTGGGGCTGCCGCGGTCTAATGGAAACGCCCTCAGAGACCTTTTCCAAGCCAGGCCGTCAGCCCACGTGCTTGGCCCCTGGGGGGCGCGGTGTCCCCTCCAGGCGCCCCTCGAGCCCCCTCCTCCCTGGCGGAGGTGGGCTCTTGGCCTGAGGTGGTGATGGCGAGGGCAGAGGCTTGGGGGGCTGACCTGGGGCTGGGGGCTGCCTGCTTGGGGCCTCCTTAAGTGAACCTGGGGGTGCCTCCCACTGGCCCCACGCCCCTGGGGGTGGTCTTTTCATTTCTTGGGTGGGGGGCTCTCTCCACTCACCCCTGGGAGGCTTGTAGGGGGAGAGAGGTGGGGAGGGGGCTGCCGGGTCGCCCGGCTTCCGTGTTTCCACCTGGAAAGGGGCGGCGGGTCCTGGTCCCCTTGGACGAAGCTTCGTCAGGCAGGCTGCCCCACGGGGCCGAGAATCCCTGCCCTCGAACCCCCAGGGCTGGGTCTGCCTCTGGGGCTCGCGGCGGCTGGGGGCGTCCCACCCGTGGAAACCGCTGTATTGCGGGGTCTCCGCGTCCCTCCGGAGTCCTGGCTCCAGCTGGGAGCCGGGAGGTGGGGTGTAAGGAGATGGGGTCCTGGCCTGGCCCCCCCAGCGACACGCCCGCCGGTTGCATGAGTTCCTTCCTGCACGAGATCCGGTTTGCGTCACCAGGCGGGGTGGAGGCAGGCACGGGGAGCTGCTGCCAGGAGGCCTCCGAGGCCAGCCGGGCACTGCCCTCCCCTCGCCGGCCCAGGCCTGTCCACTGCCTCTGGCTTGGGGGTCCGTGCCCCCCTGGGGACCACCCGAGCATGGTCTCCACGTTCCACACCCGGCCCCCTTCACTGCTGGGCAGCCCTGCACAAGGCATGTGGCCTCTCTGTGCCTCAGTTTCCTCGCCTGTAGAATGGGACACCAGTGCCCCTCTGGGTGGCCGTGAGGATGCCTGAGGCGAGGCCAGGTTTGGGGGCTCCCTGCCAATTCTGAGAGGGGCCTGGGGGACAGCGTCAGCCCCGCAGGGGGCAGGGCTGGGGTTGAGGAGGCAGACAGGGCTGCCAGACAGAATGCGGGGCGCCAGTCGAATTTGAATTTCAAATAAACAGCACGTGAATCTTTAGTGTAAGCGTGTCCCACGCAGTACCTGAGCCAGACTCGGGCGCCGACGTTCTCGTTCTCGTAGCTGCTAAACCTGGTGGCCCTCGTGGGGGAGGCCTGCGGGGGAGGCGCCAGGTGGGGCCGGGGCGCTCCCCTGTGGAAATGCTCCTCCATTGCTGCCCACGCCTGGGGTCCCTGGGGCTGGGGGTTGAGCCGCCTCTGGGGCAGCTCGGAGGAGCCCCCGCGTGTGCAGCCCCGCGGCCTCCCCCGCCCGCCCCCCGCGATGCTGCATTGACCCACGTGTGGGGGGCAGGGCCCCTCCGCTGCCGTCTGCAGGGGGGGGAGGCCGGGCCGCCAACCCAGCGCTGGGGGTGCCCAGAGGACGGGCTGGAGGTCTTAGTTGCGCTTGGCGCAAAGAAGCAGGGGTGTGGCGAGGCGGGTGGGTGCGCGCACCCCCTGAGGGATGTGGGGCCCCTCAGCCCCCTGGCAGGGTGTCTCACCTCCCACCTACCCCCATCTGAAAACCCTCCTCCTGCAAGAGGCCGGGCGGGCGAGTCGGGGGCCGCGGGCTGGCAGCACAGGTGCAGTACCAGGAGCACCGCGGAGGGGCCTCTTCTGGCCTCATCTTCCAATTAAAAGTAGAGGCCTTCCCCCGTGAGCCAGGGGTGTGCAGGGGGGCTGGGGGGCTGGGGGAGGCTGCACCACCCTTGCCTCCACCCTCTCAGGTCGCGGCGGGTAGAGGGCCCTGGCTAAGTGGACGGTGGTCAGGGGTCCCCACAGTGCCTGGGCAGAGATGCTGGGTGAGGAGGGGTCCCCGTGGAGGAGAGGGTCCCAACTGGCACAGCGAGGGTCCTCTGCCTGTGCCCAGCCCCACCACTCCCGTGTGAGCCCCCCGCACGGGCCCCCCGCCTTGGGGCAAAGCTGATCACCACCTGCTCCTGCCTGGCCGAGGCCGCCTCTGCCCGGCACTTCCGGGGGCACTTTCGCCGGCCTCCCAGCCAGGGGCACATGCCGAGCATGTGTGTCCTCCCGGCTCGCTGCAACGTCATCCCCCTGGACACTTGCGGGTGCCGCGGTTGCAGTGGGTCCCCCCAGGTCAGCAGCGGTACCCTGAGCGTCTGAGCGTGCAGGTGAGTGTATTGCGAAGGTGTGGCCTGTGTGTGTGTGTGTGCAGGTCAGTGTATTGTGGAGGTGTGGCCTGGGTGTGTGTGTGCAGGTGAGTGTATTT